>JAJPUD010013048.1:0-11839 GCA_023553655.1 Myrmecobius fasciatus | reverse complement strand
AGTTCATGCAAGTCTCTCCAATCCTCTCTGAAATCCTCCTGTTGGTCATTTCTTACAGAACAATAATATTCCATAACATTCATATACCATAATTTATTCAGCCATTCTCCAATTGATGGGCATCTTTTCAATTTCCAGTTTCTTGCCACTACAAAAAGGGCTGCCACAAACGTTTTTGCACATGTGGGTCCCTTTCCCTCCTTTAAAATCTCTTTGGGCTATAGGCCCAGTAGAAACACTGCTGGGTCAAAGTGTATGCACAGTTTGATAACTTTTTGAGCATAGCTCCAAATTGCTCTCCAGAATGGTTGGATCCGTTCACAGTTCCACCAACAATGTATCAGTGTCCCAGTTTTCCCACATCCCCTCCAACAGCTATCATTATCATTTCCTGTCATTTTAGCCAATCTGACAGGTGTGTAGTGGTATCTCAGAGTTGTCTTAATTTGCATTTCTCTGATCAATAGTGACTTGGAGCACCTTTTCATGTGACCGGAAATAGTTTCAATTTCTTCGTCTGAAAATTGTCTGTTCATATCTTTTGACCATTTGTCAATTGGAGAATGGCTTGAATTCTTATATATTTGAGTCAATTCTACATTTACATTTCAATAACACATTGGATAGAGTGGCAAGACCTTAATACAAATACAGTTTCAGACTCTTATTAGCTAAGTAACCTTGGGCAAGTCACTTAGCCCTGTTTGGCTCAGTTTCCTCATCTTTAAAATGAGCTGGGGAAAGAAATGATAAACCACTCCAATATCTTTGTCAAGAAAATCACAAAAGGATTCATGAAGAATTAAATAACTGAAAATGATGAAACCAAAGCAATAGTTGCGAAATATTATAATTGTGACAAGTACCTGGATGTTTTTAGCAGTTCAAAAACTAGAGTATTTAAGCCCTGGTATAGAATACATTTTTAAAACCATCTTCAGTTCTGAGTGCTGCATTTTAGGAATGATATTAATAACCAGGAAATATTTTACGTTAGGCAACAACAATGGAGAAGTTCTTGCCAAAGGAGGGTTGGTTTTACTATAGATGTTTCAAATGTGGAAGAGATGAATTGAGGAATACATGGTAGCAACCTTCAAGAATTTGGAAAAGAGTTCCTGGTGGAGGGAGGCATTGACCTTAACCTGCTTAGTCCTACCTGCTTAGAAACAGTGAGTGGAAGTTATGAAGAGGCAAATTTCATTTATGTACAAAGGAAAAACAAAACTTCCAAATACATAGAGAGATCCTAAAGTGATTGGTCTGTTCTAGGAAATAAGTGCATTACCCTTTATAGGGGGTCTTCATCAAAAGCCAGATAATCTTTTTTGAGGTATATGAGAAAAGATGTTCTTAGTTAGATATGGATTCAACTAGATGGCAATTCAGGTGTTTCTAGCTGAGATCTTTTGTTATTCTAGAGTTCTGAGATTGTGTTCTGGAACAAAGAGAAGAAAGGCATTCCCTTAATGTTGGTGTATGGGTAGATCACATTTAACATTTTGATTTGGAATTAGGCTATGGTAGAGTTATCTAAAGATTTGAGATCTCTTCCTATGTGCACAGAAGTAAAGTAACCAATTTAATAGTTCACTGAGATAAAAGAATAAGATCTTTGAAAGGTAGAATATATTGCTTGTTTCTTCCTCTAAAGTTGTGCTCTCTCTCTTAGGATTTCATTTTATTATTTTGCTAAATAATTTAAAAAATGTAAATCAAATAGCTCTACTTAAAGAGAAAGAAGAATAAGTCTTCATTAACATAATGGCCTGCATGTCCCTTATTGTGCTGCATATCAGTATAATTAGTTTAATTATAATGAAATCACTGTTACATTAATTATATTTTTAACCTTGATTATTTGTAATGTTAATTGGACATTGGAATTCAGCGAATTAAGTGGCTAATTAGAAGCACAATGACATTTTTTAACTACTTGGAAAGATGTAGCATACTATACTATTCAAAAAGTACAATTTTTATTGCTACCTCCTTGAGTCTCTTTGTTTCTGTCAACCATATCTTCCCCCAGTCACTTTCCTGATTCTCCTTTAAAGTTGAATGCCAATTTGAGGATGAATTCTATCTCTTCTTGGTTAATTTATAGGGTTAAAGGAGCACCAGAGCCTATGGACTGGAGAGCAGACAAGATTCTTAGAAATTCACTGTGCCATTAGAATGATAATGATTTAATAATTGACATTTATATAGTTGTGTAAGGATTGTAAAGTACTTCCAAATGAATTTTCTCATTTAACTGTTATGATAAATCTGTTCTGGAACTGCTACAGGCTATTATTTCCATACTCCAGAGAAGAATACTGAGTCATAGGATTTATTTGATTTGCCCTAGATTGTACAACTAATAAATGTTAACAGCAGAATTCAAACATAGCATTTCCTAACTCCAGTCTGGTGAGTTGATTCACACTGCTTCCATGGAAGTGAATACCTTTTCCACAACTTAAGTAGATAGGAACTTAAAGCAGGCATAGCATTGTCATTTATCTTTTCCTGTGCTTTGTGCATCATCAGTTGAGCAAAACTCCGTAAATCAAAGGTGTTAAGAAGACATAGACACAGAAGTCAACATAAACATAATTGACTTCTAGCACCAAGTCAACAGCTGAGAAATAACTGTAGACTTTCTCTAAAAAACTGTGTAATTATTAGCAATTATATAGCACAAAGCCCAGTTTTAGCCTAAAAATCAGGAATTTACAAAGGGATCAGTTTTGCTGATTGGCTCAAAACTTTAAGCCTCTCTTTAGCCTAATTTATATTCCCATTAAAATCCCTGTGTCATAGAATTAATGTGAAGAGTAACTAATTAAAGAAATAATAGCTCTTTAGAAATACAAAGATATCTATATATCTATATAGATATACAACTTGGAATTTTACACACAAATTAGCTTTGTAAATTAATCACCATGAATATATATCTATATGTGTACATATATATGTATACAAAGTATTTTTAAGAGGCTTAACAATTTTATTTCCTCTTTGCCATATGTAAATCATGGAATTAGAGTTATTTCAAATATAAAGTTAGTACCTAGAGACAATATTACACTTTCTAATTTGTGATTCCTTCTTCTGTGATATGACTAAAGACTTATTCAACAATTCAATAAACACATACTAATCACGTATTATAGTACGTATTATTGTAGTATTTGTGACAATTAGTTTTTTATTTTCACAAAGCAAGTCTTTCATAAGTGTTTATTGAATTCAATTATTAAATCTATAACTATATTATTTTTTCAAGCATTCTGAATTGTGAATTAATTGCTTTCTTTGTCTAAGTATGGTGCTAGGTATAATGAGAGGGCAAATAAAAGAGATGAATCACAAAAGCTTTGATCTCAGGGTGATTATCATTTAGTAGGGAATATGCATATCATAAATAGAAAGAAGCTGATATTTCTTTTTTCCCTATTTGATTATTTTATTTTTAAATAATAGCTTTTTAGTTTCAAAATATATACAAAAATAGTTTTCAAAATTTACCCTTGCAAAACCTTGTGTTCCAAAATTTTCTTTTACCCTTATCTTAACCCCCCTTAACCCTACACAGCAAATAAGCCAAGATAGGTTAAACATATGCAATTCTCCTGAACATTTCCACATTTATTATGTGGCACATGAAAAATCAGATCAGAAAGGGAAAAAATGAGAAAGAATTTAAAAAAAAGCAAACAACAACAAAAAAGGTGAAAATACTATGTTGTGATCTACATTCAATCCCCATAGTTCTCTTTCTGGATGGTATTTGTAAAAAGAAGTTCTTTAGGATGAAGCAGAATGTTCTAGTAGGTAGAATGTGTTTTGCATTTTGAATTAAAGAAAAGTCAGACTTTTTGTTCTATTACTTAAAATCACTAAAGAACTTTGTGATTTTAGTTGAGTCAGTGAAATTCTTTGAGCTAATTGCTTCATTTGTGAACATGGATATATGTATTTTTGATAGTAATATCATAGATTTAGAGCTCATAGAAACCTGAGGAGTCACTGAGTTAAATCTCTTCATTTACATATGGGGAAACTAAAACCTAAATTAATAAGGTTCTAGAGAAGATAATATATTTAAAGAACTTCATAATCAATCAACAAGCAACAGCTCTTATCCACTTACTTATACTTGTAAAATACTAGGTAAATGAAACCTATTATTATTAAATGTGATGAAGTCATTCAACTAGTGCAGTTCCTGTACTAGGGTAGTTGAAGGCTGATGGATTACTTTGGAATACTGAGTTATGGCATACTGTGTTTCAGTAGGCTGAAGCTAATTTGGTAACTCCAATTTACCAGATGAGATCAGGAGACCTGGTCTCAAAAATCAAAATGTTTTCATCCGATATTCATTGCCATAAGAATGGGTGTCATAAATTATTTTGAATTCACCACACTGTGATATAATGTACCATGAGAGAATTTCAAATTTAGGAATAATTTTCATTCTTAAACAGCTGGAGATAGTTTTGAATTGATGCTAAAAATCAGAGGATCATAGGATTGATCATTATAGGTTCCTTTTTGCTTTATAGATAAGGAAAAAAAGATGCCTAGGCAAGTTGTTTGTTTCAAATTACACAAATAGTAAATATTGTATATAGATTTAGGAATTGAACCCAGGCTTTTTGATTACAAATCTGGTATTCTTTCCATTGTACAAATATTTGTTTCTTTATTATATAGGATTATGATTCATATTTAATAAAAGTGAGTCATCTTTACAAAATACTCTAAGATTTAGTCAGAACTTTGTAATGGCAATATCATGTAGACAAAATAACCAGTAGTACAATATTAGTGAGAATTATATTGGGAGAAAACATTTCTCAAAATATTTCTGAAATTTTAATATAATTTATAAATAGTTGTCTTAATATTTTACTTGTTAAGGATACATATTATAGCAGGTATCATACATGAAAAATAAGCAAAAATGGCAACTCTTTTTAAAGTGGATCTGTGTGTGGCAGTTTCTCACCTCTAAATACTGTTATCAATTTAAATTTTGAGTGAACAGCAATTCCTTAAAATTAAGAACACTATTTTGTGAGGGGGAAAATAAAAAAAAATTAACAAAATCCAAAACTTTTGAATCTTTCTTCTTTAGTACCCATATTGTATGTATGAGGGAAGCAAAACTCAGAAAGTTTAAGTGAGATTAAATGACTTATCCATGGCTCGGATTTTGTACAATTGTCCTCTTGATGTATGTTCCTCTGTCTGAGTATAATAAATAGAGGCAGTCTTATGCAATGACAAAGAGTCAGATACAAAATGCAAATATAGGTTTTCTGACTTCCAAGGCAAAGATTTTTATCACTTAAATCATAGGATTGTAAATATCCTTTGTCAAAGAATTTTAGAATTGGAAGGAAATGCAGTGGACATTAGGTCAGTATAGGATAAAACAATCCTCTGTAATATTTCCATCATATAATAAGCCAACCTCTCACTGAAGAGCTCTAAGGGGAGATTATGGCCTTCTGAGGCAACTAATTCTCCACTGGGACAGTTATAATTGTTAGGAAGTTTGTCCTTGCATAAAGCCTTAGTTTCTTTCTTCACAACCTTGACTCAATGTGCCTGCTTCCTGGAGTCAAATAGAACAAGTGTAATCCTTCTTGTATGTAATAGTCCTTCAAATCTCTTAACTCAGCCAGTTCCACTCAATTTGTAATCCAACCTAACTCATTTTCTCAGTGAGTAAGTAGAAGTTTAGAAAGGTTCAATGATTTGCCTAACATTCAAAATCAGGTTGTCATTCCAAATTCAACATTCTTTTTTACTTTACAATGCTATAGTAAAGGTCTCATAACTCAAGATTATAGGTTATTCCTTTTCATATATAATCCTTTCCCCCAAAGATCTTGATTGATAAAGATACTTACATATGAGTATCCCCTCTTTGCAAGTAAGATACTAACACCAAAGCAGAAGTGAAGGATACGATCAACAAACCAATAAAACCAATTCAGTTCTCTGACCATGAGAAGGAAAAATATATATTTTTTTAATATTTGACCAAGCAAAACAAGTCTAATCACTCTTCCATGTGGCAGCTCTTAAAATCTTAATGATTAAAAGTATTACCTTTCTTCCATCCTGACTCCCAAGACTTCTCTTGTTTAGGATATATATTCCCAGTTCCTTCAACCAGTCTTTATGGCTAGCATGCTCTTTGGGATATACTTAATATATTTATAAAATATGATCTCTTTAATCTCCCAGGTACTCTATCTGGAAAACACTCCAATTTATTAATGCTTACAATATGGTGTCCCAAACTGAACACAAATCTTGTTGTAAGGACAACTATCATATAAATGGGTAATGCTATTCACCATCTAGGTAGCACTGAGTACAATTGTGCTTGGAGAATAAATACAAAGAAGCTATTTTAAAATGGTCACTGTATAAGTGAAATGGCACTGCTGTGTGCAAAATGAAACATAGCAACATGATGGCAGCCTCACAGTATTTTTCTTGAAACATAATATTAATAGATAACTAAGAATAGTGTTTTTTTTGTCTTTGTGGGATGTTTATTATTATTTTACATATTTTACTGGGAATAAGAGAGTTAATGAAATGCCTCCAACTCTGAAAACTCTGAAAATTTTCATAATAGCAAAGTGTCTTTGGAATTATAAGGATATTCATATATAGCTTGAATCAACTCAGTTTATTTATTTCTCTCATTATAAAGCAATTAAAAAATTCTCAGGTATTCCATTGGCATAGCCATACCCTTAAACATTTTTGTTAATTATGGGCTAGTATTCATGAAAAATCAGTATCTGAGAAAGCAATTTCCTTATCCAAGTGTTTAAATGCAAACACCAAGCTAAGATGCTTGGTAGATAAAAAATTTGTATTTTCTAGGGACAACAAATATTATTGAGTGATAGTTTTTTTTTTTTTTATGAAGAGTCACTTTCAGCTGCTTTATGCTACTGGAAAATTATGTGGATAGAATACTTGATTTTTCCTGGTTTATTGCAAACCTTTAAAAGCCTTGTCATGATTCCTTGAGATAGTTATGACCTACTATTAAGATCAATGGAAAATATGTTTAGAAACTTGCTTTTTCTTTATAACTCTTTACAATTTTTTGGAGGGATAATTCCTATTGTTTCAGTTCAATGTGGCTAGATATAAGAATAAGAGAAATGTAAAAATTAGTCTATAATTCAAGCCAATACTAATTTCTCTTCAGTGGTATATTTTGTAGTCATCCATCATACATTTCAATCTGATTCATTAAATTTAACAAGCTTTCATAAAATACACAATATTTAAAAGACACTTTGCTAGATGCTGAACATAGAAAGAGAAAAACAAATTTTTGCCTTGAAGGAGGTAAAATATCAATGGGTGCAGAAGTACATAGATACTCAAATAATTAAGTGGATCTGTTGTTTCAGCAATTTAGATCTTTCATCACAAAGTTTATAATCCATCCATTTCTGCTAAACTGATATGATTCTTTTTAATATTCTATCAGTTTGACACAGAGGATCTAACCAATGTGCTGATGACATTTCTTGGTATTGAAAAGATGCCAGTGAAGTATAAAACTTATTTATTGGTTATCTGTTTCCTATGCTCTTTCTCTTGGTACATAGTTTATTTTCTTGTTTATTTATATATTTCACTGAAGACATGTTAGAGTCTCATTCTTCCTCATTTATTTATTTATTTATTTTTATTATATAGGGAAGGCAACTATTCCCTATTCCTGCTCTTGTCTTTGGTCTTCTAGACATTGTCTTTTAGACAGATTTTTATTTCCTATTTTACCACATCTTAGAAAGAAATAATTTTAGAGTCTAAATATTTTCCTTTTCTATTCTTGTTAATGAAAAGAATATTATAAAAAATCTGCTCAGATTTTTCCATATTTTTCCTATTTTTATCTTTCTGATTTTATTTTTAAATACTTTTGGGCTTATATTGTTTCTTAGTTTGGCCCTTAATCAAACTAATTTTAAAGTGGTTTTATTTTCCATTACTCCTTTTTGTGAATCATTATTGAATATAATATTCTATTTCCTTCATAATATTTTACAAATGAGCTAACATTCTGAGCCTACAATGTATATTCTTAAGGTATTTTTATACTTTACAAGTAAGTCAAATGACTACCAATTTAGGTGACTTTTAGACTACTTTGTTCTCCTTATGACAAATTCAATTATATCAGTTTAGTTTCTATATAAAACTGTTGTAATCTTTGTCAATGTCCTTACTTTTATTCATATTCCATATTTCATTATCAATAACATTTATGTAGAGTAAGATAAAGTTCTAATTTCGTGTCTTTTCTCATTTTCATCCTTCCTTTTAGTCTACCAATAATTTTGATTGTTGCTTTAACAGCTGATTGTCCTCAAATAACTATTAGGATTGCCTCTCACATTAATAATGAACAATTTCACTTCTGTTAAAATATTTCCAATTTCATCTTTGTAGTGTTATCCAGTACTCTCCATTACCAGCTTTAATTAATTATTCTCTCAAAGTATATTTAGCTTTACAGATTTTTAGCTCCTGTGTAGGTATAAGTCCTTGACATAACCAATTCTTTGTCCTAGATTTTCAAATTAATTTCCACCATCTTTACATATTCTCATCCTTACCTTGAAGTCAATGTCAAAATATACATTGATTTAATTTTTATGGTCTTATCAAGTCTTTCATGGATTTCCTTCCCTCTTCAATCTTTCTAAAAATGGTGTTCCCAAGTTGTTTTTCCTATATTTATTTATATTTATATTTACTTATATTTATTTTATTTATGTTTATATTATACTTATATGTATTTATATTTCTTTAATGCCACTTTCTATTTTCTCTTATCTCACACTGTAAATTGAAACTTTAGAATCCAAATAAAGAATCCAAATAAAGTTATTGTTAAACTCTACATATAGCCCTTAGAATTTACATGAGATGAATATATATCTTATTTTTATAATTTTCCTTTGACATGGTTTTAATATTTCTCAATTACATGGTAATTAAAAAAACATTAAAAGATTTTGAGTCAAAATTATTCCCCTTTCTTGTGAAACCAAACACTTTGATTTTGCATATAATATGCTAAACACATTTCCAGATTATTCATGTTGCCAAAGAATACAGAACTCTATAAAACAAGCAAACAAAAAATGTTTAAAAATGAGTTTTAATCTTCATTCAAAGTTATTCCATTCTCTTTGGAGATGGATAGTATTTTTCATACTGATTTGTTAAAATTATCTTGTGTCTTTATCAGACTATGCAAGTCTTTCACATTTGATCACTCTTACAATATTGCTTATTTTGCATAATTAACTCCTGGTTCTGTTCACTTCACTTTGCATGAGTTCATATGTCTTCTGAGGTTTTTCTGAATCCATCCTCATCATTTGTTATATAGTGCAATAGTATTCTATCACAATCATATCACAATTTGTTCAGCCATTTTTCCATTGATGTTTAGCTCTTCAATATCCAATTCTTTGCCTATACAAAGAAAGTTATATTTTTTTATACAACAAATTTTTTTTTATACAAACAGGCCTTTCCCCTTATGTTTGGTCATTTTGGGGATGCAAACTTGGAACTGGTATTGCTGTGTCAAATGATATGCACAGTTTTATACCGTTTGGACATAGTTCCAAACAATTCTCCTGAATGGTTGGACTGGATTAGATTTCCATGAACAGTACCTTAATGTCACAGTTTGCTATTTTCTTTTTGTATCTCAGAGCTGGGTTAATTTGCATTTCTCCAATCAGGAATGATTTAGAGCATTTTTTTTATTATAATTTTGATTCTTTTGAAAAATGCTTGTTCCTATACCCTCACCATTAATCAACTAGAATATGACACATTTTTATAAATTTGGCTCAGTTACCTATATATTTGAGAACTTAGGCCTTCATCACAAAAACTTGTTTCAAAAAATTTCCCCCTCTCCCTGTGTTCCTCCAAATTCCTCTTCATTACTTTTGTTTATGTTTCTTTGAAATTTCATATAATCAGATTATTTATTTATTTATTTAGCTTTTTTTTTTTTTTTTTTTTTTTTTGCTCAGGCAATTGGGGTTAAGTAACTTGCCCAGTGTCACACAGCTAGGAAGTGTCTGAGCCCAGATTTGAACTCAGGTCTTCCTGACTTCAGGGCTGGTGCTCTAACCACTGGGAAAACCTAGCTGCCCCTATATAATCAGATTATTTACTGGAAAATCAAATACAGAAATGAAAGCTTAAATACTTTGAACACATACTGAGAAAATGGTACTCAATGGAAATGAACCCGATCTTATTAAAGCCTGAAAGCAAAAGGAAAAGGGAACAGAAGAGGACAAGATGGATAGAAAGCATCATGTAAAACAGTGAACATGAACTTAAACTTCCAAATTTAGTAGGGAAAAGGAGGTTTTGGTGTGTATAAAATACAACTGAATGACTAACCAAAAAAAAAAAAAACAAATCAAAATGATCTATTTTACCTTCTTCAATCTCCTCTACATAATTTAATTATAAACTTTTCCCTTATCCATGTATTTGATAGATTCTTCTCTAATTTTCTTATTATATTATTATTATGTCAAAATAATTTATTATTTTCACTTTATTTTCATATATGTTATGAGATATTGGTCTATGACTACTTTCTGCCAAACTGTTTTTCAATTTTCTTAGGCATTTTAATCAAATTTTATTGAATTCTTACCTTCAATTGGATTTTGGGGTTTTTCAAATTAGATTACTATGGTAATTTACTATTGTGTATTGTGTACCTAATTTATTTCAATTATTCACTACTCTGTTTCTTAGATAGTACAGAGGTTTTGCTTTTTTTGAAGATTCCTACTTTGTTATATATTTTGAAATTTGAAACTTTGAAATGTGGAAGCTGCAATATACATATAAATATATGCAGTGGAAGAATAGACACAGAGGGGTAAGGAGGGCTTATAATTCTGAAAACATACTCACATCAGCAATGGGTTCAATAGGCAACACTACATATATATACCATTAAGGAAGGGTATAGAACCCTCTAAAATCTATAAAGAAAAAAGAAAGGAGGGATGGGCAGATGGGGAAGCGAAGGGTAAGGAAATAAGATATGGAAGGGATCCTTGAGTGGCAGGAGAGTAAGTAACAGCAAGACAAATTATGGAGCACAATTTAATTAAAGAGGCATCATGAATAGGAAAGATGTGTGTGTATTTGAGGTGGGTGTGAGTGTGTATATGTATCTATATATCCATATCCATATCTATACCTAAATATATTTTTTTCTTAACTGTAGCTTGCTTGGGAATGGTGGGGAGTAAAAGGGGAAAAAGAATAAAGTAAATAAGTTGTACAGAAGAGAACTAAAGAACAATTTACAAGGAAATGAAAAAATGATCATTTATGAATAACATTTCTTCTAATATATATATATGTACATATATATATAAACACTTTCTTGTTCTGGTAATTTGTTGTTATATATTTTGAATCCTTCCTGATGTTCTGTGGGCACATGACAATGTTCTCTTTTGTTTTTCCTTTAAAAGAATAAAATAAATAAAATCTAATTTGTTCTTTTTCAAGTTTTTTAGTTGTAAACCCATTTCATTGATCTTCTCTTATTTTTTTAATTAAAGCTTTTTATTTGTATAACATATGTATGGGTAGTTCCCCAGCACTGATCTTTACAAAGCTTTCCATTACAAATTTTACTGCCAGTCCCCTCCCCTCCCCTAGATGGTAGGAAGTCCACTACATGTTAATAATGTTGAAATACTTGACAAGTTGTGCAAGAAAA
>JAJPUD010013047.1:31180-41855 GCA_023553655.1 Myrmecobius fasciatus | reverse complement strand
CCTTCCTTCCTTCCTTCCTTCCTTCCTTCCTTCCTTCCTTCCTTCCTCTTTTTAATATTTCTCTTGCTTCCTCACCCATTCCCCTCTAGGATCCATTTCTTCTGAGATCACAAAAGTTACGTGCCCTTCATTGTTTGCCATTGATTTGATTCTAGTACATCACTCATTCTTCTCTATTCTTTTCCCACCAAATATAGGCCCACCAAAAAACACACTCATCTATAAATAGAGTGTCTATGTCCAGATTCTGTTCACACTGCCTTATATCCATCTTTTCACAGTTGTATTTACAAGATTTCTTCATTTACCCCTTTCTCCTTGTATATGTATGGAAAGAAGTCTCTTGTTCTTTCTCTTGTCACTCTGTTGTTCTCTGCAATTATGGATTCATCTTATATTTCTGTTTTTGGGGTGTTTGAGAAGCAAATGATTTCTTTAATTCTTGTTTTCTTTTAAAATATTTCAAGCTCTTACTTATTGTTTGATATTCATCATTTGACTTTTTATGGTTGAGCTCAGATTTGCAGGAGAGAATACTCTGAGCTGCCTTCTTAATTCCTCGTGCTTTAGTAACTTCTTATTCTAATTTCTTTTTTTTTCTCCTAGATGCAGAATGGTATTATGTTATCTGAATGCTCTTTCATTCTTCACATACATATGTGAAGGTCTTTTTCCTTGTGGCTCACAGACTTTTTTCCTCTTAAGTGAATTGTTAAACTTAAATTACTATGTATCTTGGAGTTTGCTATCTTTCCGATTTCACTTCTTCAATCCATCAAAGAGGTATGTGAAGTCTTTCAAGTGGAATTTCATGTTCTATGTTTTCTATTTTCTGAGTAGTTTCCTTTTTTATAATATTATGTTTTTTTCTTGTTATGTTCTTTTGGGAGACCTATGACCATTAAGATGTTTCTATTAATCCTATTTTTGAGATACATAGGTTTTAACTATATAGTGAGATTTTTTTTTTGCTTCTTTTATTCTGGGTTGTCTTTCACTTCTTTGCATTTGCACTCCCAATGTATTTTCCTCAACTTTTATCTTTGGTGAAGGTTGCCTTTATGCATTGAAATTTTCTCCAGCTAATTAGTTTTGTTGTGCAGGAAATAAATAAATTCTGCTCTCATAATTCTCATTTTTCCTTTGAACCATTTAGGAACAACATGTTATGGTTCAATATTTTCCTCAAATACCATAAGGACCTCCCTTTCATCAAATAATGATCATTCTCCATTATTTTATTTTGAAGTATTGATTTCATAGATATTTGCACTTGTTTATTCCATCTGGAAGCCATATTTCTTTCTTTTCTTTTTTTTTTTTTTTGCTTTTTGCTGAGGCAATTGGGGTTAAGTGACTTGCCCAGGGTCACACAGCTAGGGAATATTAAGTGTCTGAGACCACATTTGAACTCAGGTCCTCCTGACTTCAGGGCTGGTGCTCTATCCACTGTGCCACCTAGCTGCCCAGCCATATTTCTTTTCAATCATTACTATTTTTTCCTGTTGCCTTATCTTTTTATTTTCATGGTCTTTAAAATTCTTTTTAAAACCTTGATACTTTTTCCACATTTATTTCCTTATTGTTCATTTATGACTCCTTTACTATTCACTAAAGTTTTTTGGGGGATTGAGATGTCAAAGTGTCTCAGATTCCTCTTACACTAGGAAATTTATATTTTAATACCCTAGCTCTCTGCCCCAGTTAAATTTTGGGGATTCAGAGTTGGCCCCAGATTGATGCTATGCTCTTCTCTTAAGTTTGGTGGAGTGCTGTACAGGCCTAGACACTATATGTCCTATTCCACTCCTCTGTTCCACAGATCTCTGACCCAGTAATAGCAGTTCAGGACCTGCTTTACATGTCACCAAAAGAGACTTTTTTCTCTATCACCAGCAGTTCATAACTACTGGCATTTCAGGGCTTTGCAGAATTGGTACAACATTGATGTTTCTGGATTGCTGCCCTCAGTAGGCTTTCACTTCTGTGGTCAAACTGGTTTTGAGGCCTGCAGAAACTTTCCTTACCTTGAGTAGAGGTTTTTATAGGATGGGAGAGAAGGACGGGGTATGAAGCAGAGGCAATGTGTAGATATTGCTATTGATAAAGATATAAATATAGACATATAGACATAGATATCTATAAGTAGATATAGGTGTAGATGTAGCATATATACTATAGTATAGTATAGACACAAATTTAGATAACAATAGATATTGACATAGATATGTATAGGGAAATCTGTATCTATATCTACATTTAATTATGTAATTATCTATTATTAAAATAATTAGGTTGAAATTGATTAAGCTTTTTATAATCGCTACTTATGTTTGTATATGTGTAATAAAATGTCTTTCTCATTTTGTAATAACTAATTAAATGTTGAAGAAAGTAGATTACAACTGTAGTTTCATGGGCAACTCATTTTGTCTGTTCTATTTATCCATTTATAAATACATATTTTATTTTGTGAATCTCACATACTGAAAAAATACATAAATAAAAAGTATACAAAATGATTTTTAAAAAGCTTGTCAGAATTATAGAATTTCAGAATTTGAAGACACATCAAAGATTATTTAATTTTACTACTTGCCCTGACTAAGAGTATACTTCAAAACATTTCCAATATTTGATCATCTAAGTTTTGTTTGAATAACTCCAGTGATAGCAGTGAATTCTATTTTTTGTACATGCTTAATCTGTCACTCACCTCCCCCCACTATATCTCTCAATTTTGCTTTCAGATTTCAAACATAACAAATACAATTCATTTTCAACATTTCTAGACTTCAAATACTTAAAGATGGATGTTATGGCTGATACATTACTCCCTAATTTTTTCATAGTATACTAGCTTTAGTAATCATTCCTTGATCCCCCTCATTTAACAAATGTAAAAACTGAATCCTAAAAAGGCAGAATGACATGGTAAGAGCTAGGAAGACTTTCTAAGTTGGGATTCAAATTCAAATCTTCTGACTTCATTTCCAGTACTTATTCTATTGTTTCAGCACTCTTTCTACCATATCACCCTCACTTAATCAATATTAAGCATCTATTTACCAATTATTGGGCACCTAGGTGTTAGGCTTGAAATTAAGAGGACTCATCTTCTTGAGTTTAAATCCAGCTGCAGACATTAATTAAGTTTGTGGCCCTGGGCAAGCCACTAATCCCTGTTTCCCTGAATTTTTCATCTGTAAAATGGGTTAGAAAAGGAAATGGAGAACCACTGCAATATCTTTGCCAAGAAAACCCCAAATGCGGTCACAAGATCAGAAACAACCAAATAACAATGTACCAGGCACTTTGCTCAGCTTTAGGGTTGTCAAAGCATGCTGCTACCACCATGTTTCTCTTTTTACTCTATTTCTCATGATATTCTATTTGCAAAATAAAGTTAGATTTCCACCCCTCCGACTTTATTTTTTGACCTCTTTCTTCAAAGAGGTACTTCCCATTTCTCTTCCCTTCTTCCTCAAAATTTTACAATACTATTACCATCTATTTGCACAATATAAATAATACACATCTACTGAGTTGAAAATGCATTGATATGTCTTTTATGACTTTTCCTTTTGTATTTGATCTTCATAATGGGAGCACTGAACTATGATCCAATTAATCTTAAACATGATACTAAGCATGGTAGATTGTTTGGTTTTAATTTACTGGGTTATTACCAGTAGTACTGTCTTCTTCTTTTGTATAGTTGTTCACCTATAAATTATTTGGTAGCAATTATCTTTTAAAATGCTACCAACTGCTTTCCAACTGCACTTGAAATTTAGAACAATGTTTTAGCTCTGATGTTCCTGAGAACATATCTGATTTTTTTCCCCACTTAAAAGTATGCATATATTTTCAGAAGCCAGACATGAAAGTAAGCATACTAAATAGATGTCTAATTTAAGGGTTGATGAAAAATCCTTCCATCAATAAGCACATTCTTCTACCCTCAGGCTAAACAAACAACATAAAGTATTCATTTCAGAAGGTCTTGGAGAATTCTTAATCATTTAACAATATTCAAATATCCTTGGGATTAGGAACCTTAAGGCCTAACTACCATCAGACAACAATTTGTAGGAGGAAAGAAAATAATGATATTTACTGATGTCTATTTAACAGGGAACTAGTCATGAACCTCAGTGTTTATGAGTGCTGACAACATAATTCCCACATCAAAGAGACTGGGGAGGTCACTTCAGAGAGAAACATGAGATTTTGAGATATTCACTAACTGAATAGAAGCTTTATTGATTGACTACATTGAGGAATCAGAACCAAGGATTCAGTCAGAAGGCAGTGTTTAATCTAGACTTTCTTTAAATTTTAATTTCTTCCTAGATTATAGTGTGTTGTGAGCAGCAATGTTTAAGAGGGGAGAACTCAAATATATATATGTATATATATGTATATATATATATTATCTTATAGTCTTATATATAAATATGTGTGTGATTCATTAATTTAGCTTTAGTTCTTTTCCTCAGTGATTATTCATTATCCATTTATAGATTCGAAATTACTTTATCGATATCTTCTCTTGTGATCCTCATATCAAACCTAAGAAATAGGTATTTTAAGTATTAATAGCTCCATTTTCCACAATGAGCTTGCCTTCTAAGAATAGAAACAACATGTAAACATATGACTACATACAAAATAAATACAAGGTGATTTGGAAGGGACAGGTGGCAGTTTCAACTGGGAGGATAAAAAGAGGCCTTATATAGAAGGAAACAGTGGCAAAGAAATTATGGATAAAACTTAGAATTAGGATTCAATTTTAGGTATTCTAACTGCAAATTCAATTTCCTTTCCACTGTGGAATCAAAACAATGCACTGAAAAGGTATTATATCTCATATATTTTAAAGTATGATATATATGATAATATATACTTTTAATAAGAACATCCATTTATAGATTGCTATAAGATTTTTTCTCAATAGTATTTTATTTTTCTAAATACAAATAAAGATATTTTTCAATATTCATTTTTTTCTTTGGGTTCCAAATTTTTTTTTCCTTCTCTCTTTTACCTTTCCCTCCCCAAGATAGCAAGTACTTTGATATGGGCTAAATATGTGCAATTCTTTTAAACATTTTCATATTTGTTATGTTGTGCAGGAAAAAATAATACCAAGAAGTATAAAAAGAGAAAGAGAGAGAAAGAAAAAATAAACAAACAAACAAAAATGGTGAATGCTATGGTCCAATCTACACTCAGTCTCCACAATTCTCTCTGGATACACATGGTATTTTTCATTCCAAATCTGTTGACATTGCCTTGAGTCACTGCATTTTTGAGAAGAGCCAACTCCATCATAGTTGATCATTTTGTTATTATTGTGTACAATGTTCTCTTTGTTTTGCTCACTTCCAGAATGCTATCAGATTTAAAGAAAATTATTTTTACAACCATTTTGTGAGATATGTACGTACTACCATTCCTGTTTGAAAGGTGAGAAAGTGTGACTGACAGGGCAGCTAGGTGACACATTAGATGGAGTGACAGGTCTAGAGTCAGGAAAACTCTTCTTCTTGAACTCAAATCTGGCCTCAAAAACTTACTCTTTGAACATTGGGTAAGTCACTAAATCTTATTTGTCTCCATTTCTTCATCTATAAAATGAGCTAGATGAGAAAATGGCAAACCACTTCAATACCTTTGCCAAGAAAACTCCAAATGGGCTTATGAAGAATCAGACATGACTGAAATGACTAAACAGCAACAATATCTTTGACAGTTTAGAGAATATGCCCATGAGCACACAGCTAGTAAGTTCTAAAGCAGCATATCAACTAAGGATTAACTGTCCACAATTTCACATAGCTTACAAAAAATGAAGATAGTCACTTTACCCTATTTTTTCTAAAAATTGATTGTATAGAGACAGACACACACAGACATAGGCACAAACATACACACAT
The DNA here is from genome assembly GCA_023553655.1 of Myrmecobius fasciatus. NCBI lineage: Eukaryota > Metazoa > Chordata > Mammalia > Dasyuromorphia > Myrmecobiidae > Myrmecobius > Myrmecobius fasciatus. The sequence continues at coordinate 35,910 of JAJPUD010013047.1, read as the reverse complement.
ATATATACATATATATATTACACATATAAATAAATATACATATATATACATATCCACTTATATATATGTATATATATATATATGTGTGTGTGTGTGTGTGTGTGTGTGTATGTATAATAGAAACATATGAGCACTTTTTCCCAAATAACTCAAATGCTGGCCCAATGCTGACCTAACGCACCACAGTCTCAAAAAAACTATACCCAGAGCTTCTAACTTCAAGTACAATTCCCTAAGTATTACACCATTGCAATTTTTAGAATGAAGGAAAGAACCTTTCTGGGGCAAAGGAGAACATATTTCTGGGATAATTAATATCACCTTTCTTGAGTGGTAGGGAGTACATTTCTGGAGCAATGGAGAATACCATTGTGGAGTAATGAGAGTTCTTTTTTAGGGGATGGAGAATACCTTTCTGGGTTTATGGAGATATGGCTAACAATAATTCCTCTTCTTGTGCAACAGTCACAATTATGTAGGAAGATTTGATTGTGGTAAACTCTACAAATTCCAAACTTCCCTGATATATTAAAAAAAAATGTGGATGTAAACAAAGGAAGCAACAATTCAAGTGGGATTAGGAAGGTCACAATGCTCTAGTTGAATTCTGTAGAGACAGCCTCAAATCAAGGACTTCAACTGAACAGTTTGCTGGAAATAATTTCTCTTTTTAAAAAAAATCCACTTTTAGTTTAATTACCTAGATCAATTCTTTGAATGGTCTCATATCTACTAGATAATTGCAAAACCCTCCACTTAGTTTTAATTAGCTATGCATGAACTAACTGGGATGAAAATCAAACAGATGGCAAGTTGATGGAATTGAACCTAGTCTCTCACCAAATGCTTAAGACCCTCACAGATCAAATTTGTCCTCCCATGCCACCACTCCCACTACCATTCCAATCTTTCAGATGCCTTCTTCCTGTCTTCTCAACTAGACTGAGCTAATAGAAGGAAGTATAAAACCATTGTTTATACAAAAATCAAGGAGGGGGAAGTATCCTGCAGAATCACAGTAATACAAAGATCAAGAGGGAAAAAATGTCTTCAGAATAGAAATCTCACAACATCATAGAAGATACTAGAATGTGAATCATGAGAAAGACCTGGAGTCTAATTCCAATTTTTTCCTTTACTACTGATGTGATAATTAGCAAAATACTTAATATCTGAATGGTATTTACTGATATTTTCTCATGTAATTTTCATATCAAACCTATGAGATTGGTAAAACAAATAGGTATTATTATTTCAAACTTTGAGATGAATTAAAAAGTCTCTCCTAGTCCTTAATAACCTCTAATTGAACCATATGTATAATTTTCTATTATTAATATTTACAATATGACTTTTGAAAATCAAATCTGAAACAAATATGATCTCCAATGTAGGTATATAATGATATGTAGACATATTTCATCTATGTACAAGATTAGAAAATCTAATTTGTAGATGACTTAAGACTTGCACATTCATATTGTTTTCATATACACAGTAAATATATCAATAAATTAATAAGCATTTATTAATAATTCACCATATATCAGGAAATGATCTAAAGATTAGATAAAATATAGCTAGCATTATATGGCATTTAAAAGCTTTTAAAGCAGTTTACATACATCATTCCATTTGATCCACAGAATTATCAGGTGATATAGATGCTCTTATCTCCATTGCTGAGAAATGAAAAATGAGAAATGAGAAAACTGCAACTATGAAAATCTAAGTTGCCAAGAAATATACTGATAATAACTATCTGAGAAAGGATTTGAACCCAGATCTTCACGTCTTAATATAAGATATCCACTAATATCATAGTAGATATCACCTAAATTTTGACGCCATATCTTTCTGTTGGTAAAATATGTTAAGATTTCCTGAGTGAGGTACATTTTAGACACTTTGCATCTTGTTTTGATTACTCATTTATATTAGTCAACATTCTTTATTAATAAAATTATTATAATCAGTGTGGGTATTCTGTCCACCATTTGCATCCTATTTTTTGGCATCAACAACTTCTAAAAATAGTTCAAATCAAAGTTGCTTTAGTTGCATATTTTATTTTTATGCATAATTTTTGTTTTATTTTTTCATCTATTTTGCATTAATCTAAATTGTCAGAAAAAGTGTCACAAATTCACTGTTAAATCAAAAATTTTAACATTAATTCTACATTAAGAGGAACCAAGACATTATCAAGATTTAAAAAAAAATTGTGAGTTTTATTATTTTTTGGGTTTTTTGCAGCTGTCATTTACCCAGATTCAACCTTTTTGACCAGCAAATTCCTTCCACATCTTTTCTGAATCTCTATCAAGATAATTTGTCTACAGTTTAAGCAGTAAGCCACACCCCTTCACCACTCCTCCACTTCCCTTTATTCCACCTCCCTTTACCTCAAGTATACATTTCTCATGTCTTTTTCCAAATGTCTGTCATTTTGCAATTCCTGTTTTACAATTAACAATCTTTGTTTCAATTAAATATATCCTTAGGCCCCTTCTATTTACATAGAATCACAAGGACCTCTCTCCCCACAGTATATGTTCCATCTTTATCTACTATTTCCATAAGTGAATGAATTTTATTTTGTAATTCCTGACATACTGATCCTTAAAAGGGTATCTGAGCAGAACATGTCCATAGCTTCCTAATTAAAAACAAACAAACAAAAAACAAAATAATTTGATCTTTTCATCACTATCAACTGTAATATCTCTTCTACCCTTTGTGACTAAAAGCCTTGAGATAGCTAGGTCCAGTAGCCACCTTTAGTTTCTTTCCTCTCACTTTCTTCATAATAACTTAAAATCTAATTTTTGACTTTATGATTCCAGAAAAATTGATCTCTCCAAAGCTGCCAGTGATCTCCAAATGGACAAATTTAGATTTTTTTTTCAATTTTCATTTTCCTCATTTTTTTTTATTTTTTTTATTTAATTTGCATAATATATGTGTGGGTAATTCTTCAACAATAACCCTTACATAGCTTTCTGTTACAAATTTTTCCCCCAACTCCCCACCCCTCCCCTAGATGGAAGGATATCCACTACATGTTAATTATGTTAAAATATTGGCAAATCGAATATATGTATACATATTTCCAAACTTGTCATTGTTGTGCAAGAAAAATCTTGTCTACACAAAAGATATATCAGATAAAGAAAACACAATGTAAGCAAACATCAATCAAGGAGTATGAGAATGTTATGTTGTGGTCCACATTTCACATCCCTCTCTCTGGGTGTATATGGCTTTCTTCAGTGAACAATTGGAGGTGGTTTGAAACATTTCGTTGTTGAAGAGAGCCATGTCCATCAAAATTGATCGTCATATAGTACTGTTGTTGCCGTGTATAATGATCTCCTGGTTCTGCTCATTTCACTCAGCATCATTTTTTTATACCTGTTGACACTGTTGATGTCATTAATGTTAAGACTCAAATTATTGTTGGAAACTATCTTATTGTTTTTCCCCTGAATTCTTTTAACTATTTGGGACATTCTCTTCTCAGGATCTCTTTCTAAATATTTTCTTCTCACATAGAGCATACCTTCTAACTGTAGGTGTCCTTTAGAGTTCTGTTCTAGACCTTCTTTTCTTTTATTATTTTTTTTAATCTTACTTTACTGGGTGATCTCATCAGCTTCGAGGGATTTAATTACAATTTCTATGCTAATGAATCTCAAATTTAACTATCATGCTCTGGCCTCTATGTTGACCTCCAGTCTCACATCTCCAACTGCCTTTCAAACATCTTAAACTGGATGTTTAATTCACAGCTGAAACTACTTATGCCCAAATCAGAACTCAACATTTTCCACCTAAACTTTAATCTTGTACCCTCACTTTCATATTATTGAAAAGAGCAAAATCATTTTCCCAGTTTCTCAGGCTCATATCCTTGGACCAATTCTTAACTCTTCACTCTCTCTCAACATACCATTACCCTCTGTTCAAAGTCCAATCTATTGTCATGGCCTTTGTGTTCCACCTTGGCAACATATCTTGAAAATTTTCCCTTCTGACACTGCCATTCTTCTATTGCATGCCCTTACCCCTCATACTTGGACTCTTGCAATAGCTTGTTGGTAGATTTTCTTGCCTCATGTCTAATCAATTCTTTTTTTTTAATTTTTTTTAAATTTTATTTACATAACATATGTGTGGGTAATTCTTCAACAATAACCCTTACATAGCTTTCTGCTACAAATTTTCTCCCCAATTCCCCACCCCTCCACTAGATGGCAGGATATCCACTATATGTTAATTATGTTAAAATATTGGCAAATTGAATATATGTACACATATTTCCAAACTTATCATTGTTGTGCAAGAAAAATCTTATCTACACAAAAATATATAAGATAAAAGAAACACAATGTAAGCAAACATCAATCAAGGAGTATGAGAATGTCATGTTGTGGTCCACATTTCACATCCCTCTCTCTGGGTGTATATGGCTTTCTTCAGTGAACAATTGGAGGTGGTTTGAAACATTTCATTGTTGAAGAGAGCCATGTCCATCAGAATTGATCGTCATATACTACTGTTGTTGCCGTGTATAATGATCTCCTGGTTCTGCTCATTTCATTCAGCATCAGTTCATGTAAGTCTCTCCAAGCCTCTCTGAAATCATCTTGCTGGTCATTTCTTACAGAATAATAATATTCCATAATATTCATATACCATAATTTATTCAGCCATTCTCCAATTGAAGG
>JAJPUD010013047.1:0-23560 GCA_023553655.1 Myrmecobius fasciatus | reverse complement strand
TTATCAAAGAAAAATCAAATTATACTGCCATTCTTTAAGGATACCTATAGTAGAAATATAGTTCTCAAGAGTTTTCCTTTTTATCTTTTTATGCTTCTCTTGAGTTCTCTATTTGGAGGTCAAATTTTTTGTTCAGATCAGGTCTTTTCATTAGAAATAGGTGAAATTCTCCTGTATCATTGAATGACCATCTTCTTCCCTGGAAGATGATGCTCATTCTAGCTGGATAACTTATTCTTGGCTGTAATCCAAGTTCTTTTGCCTTTTGGAATATCTGGTTCTAGGCCCTTCGATCCTTTAAAGTGGAAGCTGACAGATCCTGTGTAATTCTAATGACAGTTTCTTGGTATTTGAACTGTTTCTTTCTAGCTGCTTGCAATATCTTTTTCTTGGTGCGATTGTCCTGAAATTTGCCATGATATTCCTTGGGGTTTTAATTTGGGGGTCTCTTTCTGGAGGTGATCGGTGAATTCTTTCAATGCCAATTTTGCCTTCTGATTCTAAAACATCAGGGCAATTTTCTTTCATGATTTCCTGGAAGATAGCATCCAGGTTCTTTTTTTCATCGTGGCTTTCAGGGAGTCCGATAATCCTTAAATTGTCTCTCCTGGATCTGTTTTCCAAGTCAGTTGTTTTTCCTAGGAGATATTTCATATTTTCTTCTATTTTTTCATTTTTTTGTTTTTGTTTAACTGATTCTTGAAGTCTTATTGAGTCATTTACTTCTCTTTGTTCAATTTTAATTTTTAAAGTATTATTTCCTTCAGTTATCTTTTTTAGCTGCTTTTGTAGCTGGCCAATTGAATTTCTTGATTCAAGGCATTCTTTTTCCATTTTGCCAGTTTTATTTTTCAGTGAGTTGTCTTTTTCCAATTCACCAATTTTGTTTTTCAGTGAGTTGTTGTCTTTTTCCAATTCACCAGTTTTGTTTTTCAGTTCACCATTTTTATTTTCCAGTGAATTGGTGATTTTTTCCAATTCACCAATTTTGTTTTTCAGTGAACTGTTTTCTTTTTCCAATTCACCAGTCCTATTTTCCAGTTTTTGATATCTCTGTTGCCCTGATTTCAATTTATTTCCCCATTCTTCTTCTAGCTCTCTTTTGAGATTCTTAATGCAATCTTCCAGGTAAGCCTTTTGAAAGGGAGTCCAACTTAAGTCTGCCTTTGTGGCTTCATCTGGGATTGTTTTCATAATGTCAGGATCTAGGGACTGTTCTATTTTTTTCTCCGTAAAAGCTTTCTATGGTGAGAGCTCTCTTCTGCTTCTTGCTCATGATTTAAAGTTGGGATATTGGTCAAAAGCAGAGAAAACTGCAACAATTTGTATTTGCCCTGGGGCAGTTTGCCGAGTTGACATCCGGTCTGAGGCTGGTCGGGCTAGATTCACACTAGGATCACGTTTTCAGCTGCTCTCGATCCCCCCTTTACCAAAGGCAGATCTGCCAAAGCACCTGCCTGCAAGCAGAGCAAAGTGGCCCAGGCGTCTCCCAGGGGCTTCCTGGGTGCCTAAAATCCTCCCCTCTATCACAGCCCTGACTTCTGCCCCGGCTGGAGTCTGATAGTGACCAGTGGCTGATTTCCCCTGAGGCTAACCTTCTCTGGAATTCTTTCAAGGTACATTTTTGATAGAAGTGCGTTGTAGTCCAAATGTTTGGCGGAGCTCTCACTCCAAAACCAGTTGGAAGCCTCACTTTGTCTGGGTCTGAGGGAAGATCTCAGGAGTTCACAGAGAATGCTGTTTGCAGTTCGCCATCTTGGCTCCGCCCCCGAACCATGTCTAATCAATATTTTTTTTTTATGATTTAGACATTCTCACTTTTAATCTCAAAACTCTGACAAAAGTCACATGCAATTGACATAATGAGCTACCAAGGCTTGTTTTTTTTTTAATTTTATTTTATTTGCATAACATATGTGTGGGTAATTCTTCAACAATAACCCTTACATAGTTTTCCATTACAAATTTTTCCCCCCAACTTCCCCACCCCTTCCCTAGATGGCAGGATATCCACTACATGTTAATTATGTTAAAATATTGGCAAATAAAATATATGCATACGTATTTCCAAACTTATCATTGGTGTGCAAGAAAAATCTTATCTACACAAACGTTATATCAGATAAAGGAAACACAATGTAAGCAAACATCAATCAAGGAGTATGAGAATGTTATGTTGTGGTCCACATTTCGCATCCCTCTCTCTGGGTGTATATGGCTTTCTTCAGTGAACAATTGGAGGTGGTTTGAAACATATCATTGGTGAAGAGATCCATGTCCATCAGAATTAATTGTCATATAGTACTGTTGTTGCCATGTATAATGATCTCCTGGTTCTGCTCATTTCATTCAGCATCAGTTCATGTAAGTCTCTCCAGGCCTCTCTGAAATCATCTTGCTGGTCATTTCTTACAGAACAATAATATTCCATAATATTCATATACCATAATTTATTCAGCCATTCTCCAATTGAAGGTCATCTATTCAATTTCCAGTTTCTAGCCACTACAAAAAGGGCTGCCACAAACATTCTTGCACATGTGGGGCCTTTTCCTTTCTTTATGATTTCTTTGGGATATAAGCCCAATAGAAATGCTGCTGGGACAAAGGGTATGCACAGTTTGATAACTTTTTGAGCATAGCTCCAAATTGTTCTCCAGAATGGCTGTATCCATTCACAGCTCCACCAACAATGCATCAGTGTCCCAGCCCTCCCACAACCCTCCCACATTCATCATTAACTTTTTCTGTCATTTTACCCAATCTGACAGGTGTGAAGTGGTACCTCAGGGTTGTCTTGATTTGCATTTCTCTGATCAACAGTGATTTGGAGCACCTTTTCATATGACTATAAATAGTTTTAATTTCATCCTCTGAAAATTGTCTGTTCATATCCTTTGACCATTTATTGATTGGAGAATGGCTTGAATTTTTATAAATATGAGACAATTCTCTATATATTTTTGAGATGAGACCTTTATCAGAACCCTAAGCAATTCTAATCCATCTTCTATTTAGATATTAAAGTAATTTTCCCAAAGTGCAGTTTTAATTGTGCCACTTTTGTACTACATAAATTCTAATGGCTTTTTTTGCCCCCATGATTAAATGCAAAATCCTCTGGCATTGAAAGCCCTTCAAAACCTTGGCCACCACAGCATTTCCAGTTTTCTTATACCTTCTCCATCATGTGTACTCGTTGATGCAACAGCACTGGTCTTTTTGATGTTCCACAGATTTAACATTCTAGCTCTTGATCCTCCATATTTTGTCTAGTTTTTACTTTTCTGGGAATACTTTTTCCTCTTATCTTCCAGTATCTTTTAATTTCCAAAAAATCCGTTATTTTACTGGAAATTGCTCCTAATTCTAGTGCCTTCCTTTGTTAGTTATGTTGTGTGTGATTTTCCCCCAGCAGTTAGAACAATGTTTGGGCAATAATAGACACTTAATAAATATTGATTGATTGATTCACTGTCATTATTTTACTACCACATCAATTAACAAACTTTACTCAAGTTCACTCAATCGAAATTTATGGACCAATGAAAATTCTTTTAACAATTGTCTGTCATTTCAAGAACACACTCCCTCACTTTTTTTTAGAAGATCAGAACTAGCCTTGCAATTGTATTTTCTACTTTAAGTTCTTGCCTTTATATTAGAGGACTTTAGAATATATCTTACATTCTTTCCATCTGTGATTTTGCATTATCAGACAAAATTTAAATTTGTCTCCTTACTGTAAATCTACCCAAGTCTAGGTCTTGATCCCTCTTCCATTTTCTCATTTTTTCTATCAAATAGTGGCATGTGAATAATAGTCATATGTATGAAGTGATGCCATAATCTATGAGGCATATAAGTGGTGTAGAATGTTGAATCTAGAATTAGGTAGACTTATCTTCTTGAGTTCAAATTCAGCTTCAGAGACTTAGTAGCTGTGTGAACCTGGACAAGTCACTTAAGCCTCTTTGCCTCAATTTCCTTATCTGTAAAAAAAGTTGGAGAAGGATATGGAAAATCAATCTAGAATGATTGACAAGAAAAGTCAAAATGGGATCATGAAGAGTTGGGTAGACTGACATGATCGAAACAATTGTACAAAAAAGAACCATAATCTTTATATCGAGCTCTAATTTCTCTCCTGAGCCCTAATCAAATATTTCCAATCCCAACAAAATATTTTAAAATGGTTATCCTTTAAGTTTGTGTGCACTTCAAAAAACATTTAAATAGAACTCATTATCTTTTGTCCCAAGTCCATCCTTTTTATGAATCACTATCCTTCTAATCATCCAACTACTCAACATTAGTATTACTTTCCTTATCTCACATATCTAATTGGTTGTTAGACTTATTTCTCCATACCCCAGATATCTATTTAACTAGTTAACAAAACATTTGTGATGAAGGAAAAAAAAGATATTTTTTAAAAAGCTAAGGTGAACGCAAATTTCAGATATGAAAGTTACTCTTGTAAACGGGAAGAGTTGGAAGTTAGAATGCTCTCTAGTTTGACTACTCTTTAGAATAAATGGAGGGATGTGATATAATACAGCATTTGAAATGTAATTTAAAGCCATGCTTTGTAATACTTTAAAGTAATAGTTACTGATGTTTAAATAGGAACAGTATATTAGAATTTAATTTAAGTGGAGTCAAATTCTTAAATCCTTTCATATCTCTCAAAGGTTAATATCCTACTTTCTAATTAATCTCATTGTATGTAAGTTAAGCAGAAAGAGAATAAACAAGAAAATTAAATCTTCTTTAAATATTAACTTTATTTGCTATGAGTGCATAAACCCTCACATTAATTTTATTTTCTATAGTACATGAACCCTTACTGCAAAAAAATGCATTCATATTTTCATCTCATGATATATGTCAAATTCTTAGCAAATTCATGGTAAATATGCCAATCCTTGATTCCTGAGTAATCACAATTGGGATATGCTAAGAACCTATGTTTACAATTAAAAAATTAGTTTTATTTTTAAGGTATAAAGGGCTCTACATTTAAAAACATCTCATGATTTTTTATCCTTCCTAGATGACTAAGAATTTAGTTCTCAATGTTCCTTTCTATTTTTGTTTTTTCTAAGGATGGTCATATGAAAATTTTTGGAGGGGTGGGAGGATAGATGAGAAAAATTATGTCACTGAATGTTGCTGTTACATGTACACATGTACATACATAATGTGTCAGTTACTCATTTATTAGATATTAGAGATTCCGCTTTAAGGTGTTCCTAAAATGTTGGCCTTTTAGCTAAAATTCAACTAAAAATGAACTTGGCAGATTTTAAAGGAGATATTTTTCATAGCTTCCCCCCTACACCCATTTGGAATTTCAATGCATTCTGTGCAGCACAGTTTGTGCTAGGATGACTTTTTTCTAATATTCTAAGAAAGAAAGAAAAATTGAAAAAGGACAGAAAAGAGGAAAGAAGGAGAGAGACAGTGAAAGACACACACACACACAGAGAAAAAATGAAAAAAAAGATTTTTCTGGAATGAAAGTAACAAATCTATATGAATATCTTATAATTTTCCCCAAATTATCATAAAGGAAATGCCAAAATGAATAAAAGCTTGGGACCCTGCATAGTAGGAACAGGATTGTTCTTTGAGTTTAGAATTTCTGCTTCTGTGCACTGGAACCAGAGCACTCCTGTCTTTTTTTTTCTAAAAAGGAGAAGGTTGTGGTGACAAATCCATATATGAAGCCTCTCATTCCTTTCAACTTGTCATTTTTCCCCCAAAGCCAGAATCTTCTGTTAGAGATGATAAAAGAAATCTTCTTGGCTTGACTTTTTTATTTGAAATTTGGGGGGTTTCTATAGTTACTGTGTTATCTGGTTGTTTATTGTTCAATTTTTTTATTGCCTTCCTTTGTATAGTAAAATACTTATTTCCTAGGAGGATGGCTGAGAGGTCAATATCACAATCTGTTTCTTACAGTAACATCAGTCTGTCCTTTATTAAAGAATCAAGAAGAGATTTTTCTTCTTAACCTGTTAAAATGCTTCAGGCAACTCTCTGTTTTGTATTCCTTCTTAGTAATGTAATCTTTACCTAGTGAGTGCTTGGAGATCCTCAGAAAAAACATATACTAACAACAGTTATTGCCATTTTTTTTCTATTAGCTTTTGATGATGTTTTTTGGGGGAAGGAAGATAAAATATAAAATCTGACTGATTTTTGTGTGTATATTTTATACATATATATGTCTGTGTTCATACATACGTATACACATACAAATACATATATGTGTCATATAAGTGAATTAATACATGATATCATTACAATGAATGTCTTTCATCATCATTGTCATCATCATCTTCACTCATTAATGCCTGATTAAGAGAGAGGCTTAAACTGCTTGCTAGAAACTATTAGTAGAATGGTTTTGTTAGAATGGAATTGCTATATGTTGTAGCCAAAATAATACCTGTTTCCTTACTCCAAGTTCAATACTCTTTCCGTTGCATTATGCTATATTTTACCAATAGTAGTAGAAGATTAATCTATTTTTATTGAACTGAATTGTTTCTATCCTCTCCTCTGTTTTAATTTATTATTGCATTATCCCTACTGAATGTTCCATCAAATAAAATTATCTAACTCAATACTTTCATTTGACAAATTAGCATTTTGCTCATTGTTATCACTTTTAAAATGTTAAACTCTAAAATTTTGCTTTAAAAAGTATTATTTATATTGATGAATTTCCAAATGTTTGCTTCCTTCCTCCATCATACCTAGTGAATCAGTCCTTATAAAATTGGAAGGAAGGAAGGAAAGAAGGAAGGAAGGAAGGAAGGAAAGAAGGAAGGAAGGAAGAAAACAAGTATTTATTAAGCACCTACCATATACCAGACTATGTGCTAAGCACTTTACAAGTAGTATTTCCTTTGATTCTTATGACAATCCTAGGGCATAAATGCTATTATTATCTCTTTTAGCAATTTAGAAAAAAATGAAGCATCAAAGTCATATAGCTAGTAATTGTCTTTGGCCTAATTTGAATTAAGGTCTTTTAGATTCCAAGTGTAGTGCTTATCCAAGTTTATCACTTAACTGTCTACAATGGGTATAGTCAATAAATAATAAATATTAATTAAATATCTACTCTGTCTAGGTAATAAGCTAAATGCTAGGGATACAAAAATGCAAAAAAATAATCCCTGTCCTTAATGAGTTTCAAATTCAATGGCAAAATGAAGACATCTAAAACAAAACAGTTAGGAAAAAAAGCTAATGCACTTATTATGTTTTATAATATAGCACATAAAAGTTTATTTATTCATAATAATCCTTTGCATTTTCAACTATTACTTTAGGAACATTTTCATCATTACCATTATATTGACTTAAGTTTAGAAAAAGAATTAAATGGAAAAGAGAATGTCTGGAGATACTGAATAAAATTAAATGAATAAAAAAAAGTTTATTTGTCAAATGCTATGGAACCTGGCTTCATATTTATTCTCCAGGGTAAGAATCAGTCAATATGCCCTTATCAAGCAAATACTCTATGCTAGAAAGCATGCTAAGTAGAGGAGATACAAAGAAAGGCACCAAAAATCCCTGCCTTCAAAGAGCTCACCAACTACAATAGGTAAGAGGATGAGTATGAAGTCTTTACATGCTTTTAGGGTGGTGGGGTTAATTGCTTCCTCCTTTTCCTACCCCACCACACCACAGATATAATATGTCATCCTGAAGAGGTCAGGTTGAAGCTGGGTTGGGGAAGAGATTCTCAAAAGCTTAGTTGTCTTGATTCTATTTTTAAAATGATGGTTTTATCTACCTGTGCTTTCTTTACAAAGGCATGTACAAAGGGCAGGTGTTTCAATTGCTGCAGCATGTGCTGTTCTATTTGGATCAATTATAGAAAGAGAAAGGAAATACTATGGTGAAAAGTCATAGCTGGTGTTTTTGAGCATCACAGGGAGTATAGTAATGAATAATTTACTGATTATGCAAACCATTTTGAATAATACGCAGTTAAATTTTATTCTATTGATAAATTTCAAAATAATATTATAATCACAATAAAATAGAATTACTTATTTTCATAGCTCAAGGTGAATGTGAATTAGAGAAAAAAAACAAGCTATGCACTAGGAATAGGTAATGGAAATTGAGGTGGGTACCAAGCTTTACATTTTTTTTTTTAAATCTATGGACAACTGGCTTTTACATTCAACTCTACTTGGGAATTGGATTGCAATGATATATGGTAGCTATTAAACTAGATATAGTCAGGCTATATCCTGAACCCTGCAGAGTTGCTAATTGAGTTATTTCTATGATAATGGACAAATGTTGAATATAGTTTTAGAAACTAAAAGAAAGATCTCCCATCCTCCATTCAGACTCTCTACATAGAAAAATCTAGTGAAAGGAATTTAGTATTCACTTATCCCCCAATTCCGCAATCTCCAGGTAACATTTCAGCCACTTTTCTAAATGATGACAAATACATGAAGCCAAGATATCCAAAGAATGGGATTATTTTATCAAAGTTAATTCCTCCACAGATTCACAACCTTAAAGGTTGCTGTCAAAAGCGAATGGCTGAGCAAAATTGAATTATGTTACCTAGCAAGAAAGGGAAAAGGGAAGATAATATGTTAAAGATTTGATGGTATCTCTAATAGACTTTTTCCTTTCTGCCACACTTGGTTTAGCTCTTTTCCAGAAAGAAGCTTGAGGTATGTCTGTCTCTGGGAACATATTGTAGAGAAACTTAGACTGTTTAGTTAATTTCATTAGAACACTATGAAAATTATTCCTCCTTTCCTTCCAGTGTACCATAGAACAGAAAAGAGGATGAGGGCATTGAAAAGTATATTTCAAAAGGTGATGTAAATTTATACAATGTATGTAGCAATGAAGCAAACCTAGAAGGCTTACAGGATTCATTTGAATGCCTGCACAAAAATTCAATAGGTCTTCTGAAACTTATTCCATTCTTTTCTGTATGCAGAATTGGCACTAGAAAACTCTTGGGAAGCAGTCTTCTGGAACATAGATTCTTAGCAACTAAAAGAATCCAGAATTATGATAGCACAAAGAGAGAAACAGAGAGAGACAGAGAGAAAACATATATTTTTTAAAAAGTAAGTTTTGGATTGTATGGAAAATATGTGTCTGATATAAATCAGAAGACTATAGTTTTTGTTTTTGTTTTCTTTTCTTTTCTTCCCCCACAAAAAAAAAATCACTCCTGCTCTGTTTGAACCTTTATTACCTTTCACTGATACTATCTAGAATTATATTCACTCCTGGGAACTATGATACAAGAAAAAAACATTAATGAGTTAGCTAATGTCCAAAGGAAGTAATCTAGGGTTATGAAAAACTTGAGCCTTTGTCATATGAGGATCTCTTAAAAAAGCAAGGAGTAAGGGAAGCTAGGTGAAGTAGTGGATAGAGCACTAGCCCTGAAGTCAGGAGGACCTAAGTTCAAATCTGCACTCAGGCACTTAAAACTTCCTAGTTATGTGACCCTGGACAAGTCACTTAACCCCAATTGCCTCAGGAAAAAGAAAAAAAAAAAAGCTTAGCTTAGAAAAGAGAAGGCACAGGAGTGAAAGGATAGCAATGCTCAAGTACTAGAAGTGCTGTCACCTAAAAGAAGCATTTTGAGTTGTTTTCTTTGGCTTGAGAAGATAGACTCAGGATCAATAGAGAGAAACTGAAAAAATGGCAATTTAGGTTTGCTATTAAAGGGGGGGGGAACTTTCAAATAATGAGAGCTATGTAATAGTAGAATTAATGTTTCAGAAAGTAATGGGTTGTCCATCATCAGAAGTTTTCTGTTAGAGGCTAGATAGCTTTTAAGATATGTTGTAGTGAGAATTCCATAAGGGAATGGGTTGGACTACATGTCTACTGGAATCTTTTTCAAATCTCATGTTCTACCCATATAACAATAAAAAATTCATCTCATACTTCTGTGTTAATTTAATCAAATGTAAAATTCCATTCATTTCTTTCAAAGTATTTGAGGTAAATGTCTTGCAAACTATTTGCTATGCCAAGCTGGTTCTCCTAAACAATAACAAAAGCTTATGTATAACTTATAAGAAAATATAACTTTCTGAATAGGAGAAGGCCATCAAATTTTCATACTTTTAGTCTAACAAAAACATAAAAATAGCATGGAGGAAATAATGATTAAGAAATACAATAAGCCCTGAAGTCAGGAGTAGCTGAGTTCAAATTTGATCTCAGACACTTAACACTTCCTGGCTATTTGTCCCAGGGCAAGTCATTTAACCCCAATTGCCTCAGCCAAAAACAAACAAACAAAAAAAAATACAATAAGCAAGTGTAGTAAGTGACTTTTTCAGCATTCCACCAAAAAAAATAGCTAGAAACCTATAGATTACAGAAAAGGCACTTACTAGTAAAGTTAGAATCTGTACCAGTCAAGGAAGCCAATAGCCTCTCAACAGATAAGAACTACAAATGCTTAATGCCTGCAAGCTCTATCTTCAAAGGCAGAAAGGTAGTAAGCTCCTCAGTGAAAGCTTTGAAGCAATGAGAAGCTCTCCAAAGAGTCCCTAAATATTATCTGGAGCAGAGTTACTATGCTATATCCTTGCTATCAAACTTAGATGTTGTAGACTAATGAGTTCTCAAACCCCTCATGCTTTGTATTAAGGGCCAAGGAAATCCCTGTGTTTCCTATCCTCCAATGCAGATTCTAGGGGGCCTAATTCTGGAAAGGAAAGAGTAACCCAGGAAATAAATTGGTCCAGATGGAGATCAAGGAGGCTTGATCATCTCATTCAAATAAAGGCCAAGAAGGAGAAAAAGTTTGGCCCTTGTGTAAGAAAAAAAAAAAGAATCATCAAACTGGTTAATTCTGTGTTATATACACCAACCTGGTAGTTACTCATTATGATTATATCCAGTCAGAATCAAGTTCAGGTTCCTTAAACCATGGTAAATAAAATTAGAGCAGGAGAGCAAAGAAGCTGCAAATTGTTTTTCCTTCTTAAGTAAGTGGTGGCAACCCAGAGGACTCTGATGATATATTTCACCTGTAGATGATAATAAATGGAAATATCTGTCAAAAAAGTTATTTTCCAGCAAAATATTAGGTATGAGTGATGAGATAATTAAGTAGAGGATGACATGTAGATTCTAAACCTTTGTGACTGCAAAGATATTATTGCCTTTAACAGTAACAAGAGTATCAATTTTAATCTCTAGAAATCAGGTATCCTTCCTGGTTAAGGACTAGAGTGAAGACCAAGAGTGTAATTGATGGGATTCTGACCTCAGCCCAAACCTGTTCCATTGTCAGCACAAGCACCATAGAAATCCTCATTCATTAACTGACAGGTACAAGTACGAGCCTGCACATGACCTGTAATGTCATTATCCTTCAGGTATAGATATACCATAGAAACCAACAACAGATAGAGTCCAAAACATTAACCCACAAACTTTAATTAATCTTTTCCTGATGTGGTGCCTGCTCACTCTCCTTCTTAGGTGTTCATTGGATGAACTTATGAGGAAGTCTGTCTAATTATAATATGATTATTATATATTAATGGCCCCTAGGAGGGCATTTTTTGGTAAATACTTTGGGTAACCATATGCACAGTTCCCTCAAGGCTTTAGGATCTCCTCATGTTAGTTAACTCCTACTGTAACTTCAAAATCTATATACCTTATGATGTAATTAGGTTCCATAAATATTTTTGTCTTGCTTTGTTGGGAAACTAACTCATGCTGATGCCTGCTAACTCCTGGTAGATAACTAAAAGGAACACTGCCCTCTCTGAGTACATGATTCTCAATTAATAACAAGAAATTCCTTTAGTTGATTTAGAAATTGCCTGAATCCTGAATTCTTTCAAAGACCACATCACAGATTATCTTCTTGAACCCCAACACAATGACCATAACCTCTTCTGAGATCACACCACCTAGGAAGGATAAAATATTTCTAAATTCCCAGAACTAGCTCTGAAAATGGCAATGGACAAACAAATAAAGTTTGAGGCAGTCTTCTCCCTTTCTCAATTAAGGAACAGAACCCAACTTTAACATAAAATTCAAAATGAAAAAGTAAGGGGAAAAAAAACAAGCAAACTAAAACAACAACAAATGAAGTAGGGTAGTGCATCAATTAGGTTAAATACATGTGACACAATAATCAATGACTACAGTAGTCTAGTGTATAATAAACATCCACACTGTAGTTCTGAGATAAAAACTCACTATTTTACAAAATTTGCTGGGAAAACTGGAAAATAATATATCAGAAATTAGCATAGACTACACCTCCCATCCCATACAAAAATAAAGTAAAAATTGGTGTATGATTTAGGAATAAAAAAGTAGGAGAGCAAGAGATAGTTTAGCCATCTGATCTTTGGAGAAGGGAAGAATTTATCTCCAAAGAACTAGAAACATTATATTATATTGTAGGTATATGTTATATCATATTATAAAAACATTATAAAATGCAAAATGGGCATCTTTGCCAATTTTACATTTTACAATGTCCGTATTTGCCCATTTTGCATTTTATAATGTTCTTTGAGGTTAAATTAAAAAAGATTTTGCACAAATAAGTCCAATGCAGCCAAAATTAGAAAGGAAGCAGAAAGACCGTATTTCTGATTGTCACATTTTAAAAATATATAAAAACCTGATGCAAATTTATAAGATTATGACTCATTTATCAGTTGATAAATGGTCAAAGCATATGAACAGAAAAATATTCAGATAAATAAATTATATCCATATATAATTGCATTTTTAAAAGTGCTCTAAATCACTTTTGATTAGAGAAATGTTAATTAAAACAATTCTGTAGTAGAAACTCATACTTCTCCAATTGGCTAAAAGGACAGGAAAAGATAATGATAAATATTGAAGGAAATGTGAGAAAACAGGGAAACTATTGCTGCATTGTAAATGGATTTGTGAAATGATCCTACAATTATGGGGAAAAATTTGGAACTATACCCCAAAAGGTATAAAAGTGGGAATATCCTTTGATCCAGTAATAACACTAGTGGGTCTATATCTAAAGAAATTTTTAAAAGAGAGAAATGGACCCACATGTGCAAAAATTCTTATAGTAGGTCCTTTTGTGGTGAGAAAAAATTGGAAAATGAGTAAATGCTCATCATTTGGGAAATAGCATAATAAATTATGATATTTAAAAGTAATGAAATATTGTTCTGTAAAACATGATAAACAAGTTGATTTTATAAAGGCCTGGAAAGATTTGCATGAATTAATGCTGAATGAAACAAGCAGAAAGAGGAAAATTTTGTACACAACAAGAGCAAGATTGTGCAACGATCAACTAAGACAGATTTGCTTCTTCTCAGTGGTTCAGTGATCCAACACAATCTCAAAAAACTTTGGATGTAAAACAACATTCAGAGGGGGTAGAGCCAAGAAGGAAAAGATTAGAAAGGCCTTTTCCTGAATTTTTCCTGGTTTCCCCCAGAATCAACACCAGATCAATCTCTGAATGCATTTTGGAGTGACAGAAATCACAAATATCTGGAGAGTAACAAATGTTCAGCAGATGATATCTTGGAACAACTTCAGAAAAGGTGTATCTCAATCAAATAATGGGGACAATGCCCCAGCACAGGCAGAGTGCAGGGAAGCCCAGGGCATAGAGATGTCATATACAGGAAATCTAGTGGGAAGTTCTTATGCAAAATACTGCAGCATTGGCTATTCCACTTTGGCTCAGGAGCCAGTTAATCAGCAGATTAGCTGATGCAACTACAGAAGGTAAATAATAAGCCCCTGTATCCCAGCATAGCAAACAAAACTTGGCCATATCCACCCAGCATGGAAAGGAAGCCAACAGTACCAGCCTCAGCTCAATGCCTGCCATTGCTTGTAAAGGAAGCTTATGACAATCTTCCTTTGCACTAATAGTAGACCAACCAAAAAAAAGAAAAAAGAGCTCTGACAATAGATAGCAATTATGGGGACAGGAAAGAACAGCCTCAAACCCTGAGCACATTAAAGGGAAAGTTTCTTCAGATGAAGCCTCAAAGGGTGATATGAATTATTGTCCAACTCAAAAGGCTCTCTTGAAGAATTCAAAAAGGTATTTCAAAGAGAGGTAAAAGAAAAATTGGGAAAAGACATGAAAGCTTTGGAAGAGGAAACAGAGAAATTACCTGTAGAAAACAACTCCTTAAAAATACAATTGATTTAATGAAAAAAAAACATGCTGAAGAAAACTACTTCATAAAAAATAGATTTAATGAAATATAAAAAGAAAACAATTCCTTGAAAATAGAGTAAGTGAAATGGAAAAAAATCCAATGAGCAAAACAATCCAATAAAAAGTTCAATTGGCCAAATGCAAAAAGAAATAAAAAAGTTAACTGAAGGAAATAATTCACTAAAAATTTGAATTGAACAAATGAAAGTGCATAGCTTGATAAAACATCAAGACTGCGTCAAACAAAACCAAAAATATTTTAAAACTTGAAGAAAATGTAAAATACCTCATTGGAAAAAATTGATATGGAAAATGGACCCAGAAGAGACAATTTAAGAATTATTGGATAGCCTAAAAACTGTGCTGAAAAAAGAGGATAGACTCATCAAGGGAAATTGCCCTGATATCCTAGAACCAGAGGATGAAATAACCATTGGAAGAATCCTCCTGAAAGTCATCTCCTGAAAGAACCCCCCCCCAAAAAAAAAAACCTCCAAGGAATATCTCAGCTAAATTCCAAAATTATCAGATCAGAGAGAAAATGCAAGTAGCCAGAAATAAACAGTTCAAATATTTAAGAGCCATAACCAGAATTACTCAGGACCTAGCATCTTCCATTTTAAAGGATTTAAGGCCCTGGGATGTGATATTCTGAGGGAACACAATCAAGACTCTATCCAGCAAAATTAAGCATTATTTTTCAGAGAAAAAGATGGACATTCATTGAAAAAGGGAACTTTCAATTATTTTTGATGAAAAGACAAGAGTTGAAAAGAAAATTTGATCTTGAAATACACAACTCACGAGAAGCATAAGAAGGTAAAAGATAAGAAAAATATTTTTTTTTAATGTTAAAATATTTACATCCCCATATGGGAAGATATGTGCAACTCTTGAGAACTGTATCTTTGTTAGGAGTATACTTAGAGACTACAGATATAATTTGACATTATTGTGATAAGATAAAAAGAAACAGGTGGAAATGTACTGGAAGAAGAGGAAAGGGGAGTTAAATGTTATAAATTACATCACATGATGAGGCAAAAAAACCTATTATAGTTGATGGGGAAGAAGGGTGAGGAAGGAGGATGAGTACTGCCTATGTTTGGCTCAAGAAGGTAATAACATATATATTTTGTTTGATATAGAAACTTGTCTCAGCCTATGGGGAAACAGTAGGGCAAAGGAGAAAGGAAAGAAGGGGGCTAATAGAAGGGATAATAGAAAAGGAAAAGAATAAGAAAGGAGGGAGGAATTTTCAAAAGGGAGGGCAGGGTGAGGGAGTGGTGGTCAGAAGCAAAATACTGGTGAGGAGGGAAAGGAGAAAAGAAGATAGATAAATATAACTTGGGGAAAATACAGAGCTAGTAATAGTAACTGTGAATGTGAATGGGATAAACAATTCTTTTAAATGAAAGCAGATTGCAGACTGGATTAACAGTCAGAATTTTATATGTTGTTTACAAAAAAAGGCATTTGAAGCAGAGAGATATATAAAGATTGAAGGTAAAAAAAAAAGCAGAATTTATTATGCTTCAGCTGAAGTATAAAAAGCATGGGCAGTAATCCTGATCTTGCATCTAGCAAAAATAAAATGAGATGTAATTAAAAGAGAATAGGAAGGAAATTAAATCTTGCTAAAGAGTATCATAGATAAATGTAGTATCAATACTGGACATACATGTACCAAGTGGCATAGCATCCAAATTCCTAGAGGAGAAGATCAGAGAGTTGCAAGAAGAAATAGACAGCAACAATATAGTAGCTGGGGATCTCAACCTCACTATTTCAGAACTAGATAAATCAAACCACAAATTAAACAAGAAGAAAATTAAGGAGGTAAAATAGACCTTTGGAAAAAAAAATTGAGTGCAAATAAAAAGGACATAATTTTTTCTAGATCTAGATGATACCTCAAAATCAAATGAAGAAAGGCAGAAATAGTAAATATATCTTTTTCAGATCATGGTACAATAAAATTTAAATGGAATGAAGGGGCATGTAAAAATAGACCAAAAATCAATTAGAAACTAAATAATCTAATCCTAAAGAATGAATAGGTGAAACAATAAACCATAGAAACAATTGATAAATTCATCAAAGAGAATTACAATAATAAAACAACATACCTAATTTATAGGGTACATCCAAATACCTTAATAAAAAGAAATTTCATATCTCTATCTACATAAATAAAATAAAGAAAGAAGAGATCAATGAATTAGGCAATTAGGCATTCAACTAAAAAATCTAGAAAAAAGAACAAATTAAAAACCACATATTAAATACCAAATTTGAAATTCTGGAAATAAAATGAGAAATCAATAAAATTGAAAATAAAAAATATTGAATTCATTAAAAAAACAACTGTTTTAATGAAAAAAAACAACAAAATAGATAAACCTTTAGTCAATTTTATTAGAAAAAGGAATGAAAAAATCAAATTGTTAGCATCAAAAATGAAAAGGCTGAATTTTTAATAAATGAAGATAAAATTAGAGCAATAATTAGGAAGCATTTTGCCCAATTGTATGCCAATAAATCTTATAATCTAAGAAATCAAGAAATACTTACAAAAGTATAGATTGTCCAAATTAAGAGGAGGAAAAAACTACTTAAACAGTCCCATTTTAGAAAAAGAATTCGAATAAGATATTAATCAACTCCCTAAGAAAAAATTCCCCTAGCCAGATAGATTTACACGTGAATTCTACTAAACATGTAAATAATAATTAATTTCAATGCTATAAAATATTTGAAAAAATAAGGGAAGAAGGTGTCCTACCAAAGTCTTTTTATGACATATATGTGATGCTGACACCTAACTAGGAAGGGTCAAAACAGAGAAAGAAAATTATAGACCAATTTACCTAATAAATATTAATGCAAAAATCTTAAATAAAATATTAGCAAAAATATTACAACTTATCACCAGAATAAAACACTATGATAATGAAGGATTCATACCAGAATGCAGTACAAGTTCAATATCAGGAAAACTATTTGCATAATTGTCTATAGCAATAACTAAACTAACAGAAATCATATGATCATATCAATAGATGAAGAAAAAGCATTTGACAAAATCCAGAACCCACAGACAGAAGAGTAGAGAGCAAAGTAATAAATGGAGATTTCCTTAAAATGATCAGTAGCATATTTCTAAAATCAACAGCAAACATCATATGTAATGGTGATAATAAAAGCATTCCTAGTAAGATCAGAGGGGAAACAAGCTACCCACTGTCTTCATTATTATTCATTATTGTATTAGAAGTGTTAGCTTTAGCAATAAGAGAAGAAAAAAGAAATTAAAGGAACTAGTATAGATAATGAGAAAACAAAATTATCACTCTTTCCATATGATTTCAATGTACAGTTAGGGAATCCTAGGGAATCAACTAAAAACTACTAGAAACAATTAACAACTTTAGCAAAGTTGCAGGATACAAAATAAATCCATATAACTCATTTGGCATTTCTATATATTATCAACAAAATCCAGAAGCAAAAGGTACAAAGAGAAATTAAATTTAAAATAACTATTGATAATATAAAATTTTTGAGTCTGTCAAGACAAAGCAAAAACTATATAAACACACTTACAAAATACTTTCCGTACAAATAAAATGAGATCTAAGCAATTGGAAGAATATCAGAGGCTCATGGTTAGGCCTAGCTAATGTAATAAAAATGATGATTCTACCTAAATTAATCTTATTCACAGCCATACAAATCAAACTGCCAAGAAATTACTTTATAATGCTAGAAAAATGAAATTAATTTGTAAAAATAAAAAAGTAATTTCAAGGAAATTAATGAAAAAAAATGCATACAAAAGTTTTCTAGTTGTACTAAACCTAAAAGTATATTATAAAGCAACAGTCACCAAAACCATTTGTTACTGGCTAAGAAATAATCAATCAGTGGAATAGGTTAGTTTCACAAGACACAATTGTCAATGAATATAGTAATCTAGTGTTTGATGGACCCAAAGATTCCAGCTTCTGGGATAAGCACTTTCTTGACAAAAAATGCTGGGAAAATAGGAAAATATTATGGCAAGAACTAGCATTGACTAACACATAACATCACCAAGATAAGATTATAATGGTTCAAGATTTAGACATGAAATGTACTATTATAAGAAAATGAGGATAATAAGAGATAGTGTACCTCTCAGATTTTTGGAGAAGGAAGGAATTTATGGCCAAAGAAGAACTAGAGAACATTATGAAATACAAAATGGGTAATTTTAATTACGTTACATTAAAAAGATCTTGTACTAACAAAACCAATGCAGCCAAGAGTAGAAAGAAAGCAGAAAAATGAGGGAAAAAATATATCCAAGAGTTCTGATAAGGAACTTATTTCTAAAATATATGGAGAATTGACTCAAATTTATATAATATAAGCCATTATCCAACAGGTAATTTTCAGATGAAGATATTAAAACCATTTCTAATCACATAAAAAAAATGCTCTAAGTTACTATTGATTAGAGAAATGCAAATTAAGACAACTCTGAGTTACCACTACATAACTCTCACATTGGCTAAGATGACAGGAAAAGATATGCAAAATGTTGGATGGAATGTTGGAAAACAGGGTCACTGATGCAGTGTTGGTGGAATTGTGAACTGATCAAATCATTCTGGAGAGCGATTTGGATCCATTTCCAAAGGGCTAACAAATTCTACATATTTCATCCAGCAGTGTCTCTACTGGGTCTGTATCCCAAAGAGATCATTTTTTAAAAAAAGAAAAGGACCCATAACTGCAAAAATGTTTGTGACAGGCCTTTTTGTAGTGGCAAGGAACAGTAAAATGAGTGCATGCCTATCATTTGGGGAATGACTGAATAAGTATATGTATATTATGATGAAATATTATTGTTCTTAAGTAATGAGCAGCAGAATGCTTTCAGAAAGGGCTGGAGAGACTTGCATGAAATGATACTAAATGAAGTGAACATTGTACACAGTGGCAACAAAACTAGATGATGATCCACTCTGATGGACTTCGCTCTTTTCAACAATTAGTTGATGGCCTCTTGGAGAGACTCCAGGAAAATTACCTATCCTCTCAATCTTAGTTTTCTTAGTTTCCTCATCTATTAAATGGGAAAATAATAATAATAAAAACATCACAGGAATATTGTGGGGATCACATAAAGTAAAGACAATGGACTTTGTAAATCTTAGGACTGTGAAATTCTAATTAGGCATGTTTTATCTATTTATCTATTTGTATACATGTGTGTAAGTAAATTCCTGTTTTATATAAGGAACTATGGTAGATAGTGGAAGAAGACAAAGTTCTGTTCTCAAAAAATTATATTAATAAATTCATGCATAAATTATTTTTATAAATAAATATATACACAAATATGTAAATATATACATGATAAAACATAAAAAAATGTGAGTATATATAAATACATATATTCATCTCACCTCCTTCTCCCTCTCTGTCTTTTATTCTTTCTTTTTTCCTTCCTTCCTTCCTTCCTTCCTTCCTTCCTTCTTTCTTTCTTTCTTTCTTTCTTCTTTTTCTTTCTTTCTTTCTTTCTTTCTTTCTTTCTTTCTTTCTTTCTTTCTTTCTTTCTTTCTTTCTTTTTTTCTTTCTTTTTTCTTTCTTTCTTCTTCCTTCCTTCCTTCCTTCCTTCTTTCTTCTTTCTTTCTTCCTTCCTTCCTTCTTTCTTTCTTTCTTTTTTCTTTTTTCTTTCTCTCTTTGTTTCTTCTTCCTTCCTTCCTTTCTTCCTTTTTTCTTTCTTTCTTTCTTTCTTTCTTTCTTTCTTTCTTTCTTTCTTTCTTTCTTTCTTTCTTTCTTTCTCTCTTTCTTGCTTTCTTGCTTCCATTCTTCCTTCCTTCCTTTCTTTCTTCTTCCTTCCTTCCTTCCTTTCTTTCTTCCTTCCTTCCTTCCTTCCTTCCTTCCTTCCTTCCTTCCTTCCTTCCTTCCTTCCTTCCTTCCTTCCTTCCTTCCTTTCATCTCATTTGTAGTAATTGTCATTTGTAAAGTATAAAAGCTTACATTATAAATTTAATAATGGCTATCTAAAACCAATGTTCTAATTCTGTACCATAAACTCCCCCAACTCAGTATCAGTAGCTCAAACTGGAATTTAGGGGAGGGAATTATTTTAAATTTTTCAAAGAACTTTGCAACTATTATTTCATAGTATCTTCACAACATCCCTGGAAAGTGGCTGTTATTATTTTTTTCCTATTTTACAAATAAGGAAGCTGAGACAGATGGAGGTCAAGTAACTTGCCCAGGGTCACCAAATTAGTAAGATGTCTAAATCATAGGTATTCTAATTTTTTTTACAGATGTACAAAACTTACCCAAGATAAAGAATTTTTCTTGGTTTTTTTTTTTGTGTGTGTCTTTAAAAAATGTACACACAAACAGAGACTCATTATCATTCATCTATCCATCTATCTAAAGAGACTAATACATATATACATGTATAAATGTTCAACTATATGCAGGTCCATGCATTATATATGCATTTTTCTAAGCATCCAAGATTATGGTGTGGATGAGATTTTCTTAATCATCTTCTGTAACTTTGGATATCTGCTAGAGTCAATTTGATGTAATCTCTGATTTACCCAAAGTTAGAGAATGCACTTAAATTAGCCCTCTGATAAATGGCACACTCTTTTTATCTGGGACAATTGCCAAGGGGGAGAAGTTATGTGATGCATTTTGATAATGCTGAACATTTGATAAATGTGGCTGAGAGCCCATTTACAAAACACACCTGGTGCAGCAAACCCACACAGCTGTTAACAGGTGTGAATTCATATTTATTAGCAAATAATCTGTTTCTCTATTTCAGTGATGGCCCTAATTTTACTATTGTTTCTCAGTGAATAAATTGTTGCTGTTGTTGTTTGTCCTTCCTTTCATTCTGTTATCCTTGCCATGCTTCTTTATTTTAAAGAATTTAATGAGATATTAAAGTGTTAAAGAAAAATTAATAAATAATAGTTCAAAATGATGATTATTTTAATAAAACTGACTTTCAAAAGAGGAACCTATAGATTTTGTTCTTGAATTAAGGTCAATGAGAAAAAAAAATTTGTGTAACCATTTGTATGCAATGATTATACTTAGCTAGACTAAAACATTCCTGAATATCAAAGAAAGTATTATTTGACTACTAAAGAAGTTCAGAGGATGAAAACAAAAGCACTCTTTTGCCTAGAAAATGTTAGAATCATCTGGTGAAAATCAAAATTGATCTGTCCTGTGTACATATTTTTTTTCAATAAATGTATTTATGTACCTAGAAGTCCTAAGATTTCATTTTGACTACAATATAATCTTAATGTAAGACTTATGTGAAGTTTGGGAACCAACATTCAAGGTTCTTTTGCTACTTTTTCTTATAGTAAAAGACTAAATATGATAAGCATTGCCTCAAGGATAGTTTACTAATAATTGTATCTGGGGGGTTTACCTAAATGCTGTAGACAATATGAAGTGCTTAAAGATAATCTCTTCTCTCTTTTCCACTTCTCTTTTCTCCTCTCCTCTTCTCTCTTTTTTCCTCTTCTTCATTTGAAGACAGTGATGTATTTGGTGAGCAGGCTTTCTATTATCCCCTTTAATGTTCCCATCAGATCCATGGATTAAATAATCATCTCTGTGAAGATGGATCTCAAATTTCTCAAATCTATTTGTCCAGCCATTCTAATCTGAATTCTTGCATCTCTGATTGCCTCCTGGACAGCTCAAACTAGATATCTTATAGACATATTAAACTCAATATATTCAGATTGAACTCATTATCTTTCTACTCAAGCCCTTACTTCTTCTGTAATGTTCAGGGAGAAACTGAGAGAGTATCACACATTAGAGATTAGATATTCCTTTATTGATCAAGATATAAGACTAGCCAAGTGAATAGGACTGAAATCACAAAGTATTCAGTGATCCATTGAGGAAAGTCATGGATTAATATAGGTTCCATAGCTCGAGAAGAAAGAACAGCTGAGAGATATCAGGGATTCAAAAGAAACTATTAATTCAATTCTGACAGGTAGGGAGTGAGGGGAAGAAGAGACTAAAGTTATAAATTCAGATAGGGAGTGGAGAGGGCTGGATAAACTGAGACAGTAAGTCTGAGTCATAATGATAAGGGGTAGGTTGGGGCTGACCATCTGGAAGTTTTATGATTCCTTTGCAATGTGAGTCCAATTATTTCTGAAAGTCAGGAAGTGGGGATTGCTATTCTGGGACAGAGCAAGTAAGGGTAGTTTGTAAATGAGAACTGTAGCATTAAGGGAAACAGGGCAATTTAGGGAAACTCATATGTGGGAACTGTGACTTGGACATGGGAACAGAGCAATTGAGGGAAACTGATACACGTGGCACAACACTTCCTAGAACTTTGCTAGAACTACCTGGAACTATCAAGAGTCAATAGTCTCAGGTAAATTTCAGATTTCTCAAGAGTTAATTTTCAGGGCAAAATATATATATATATATATATACACACACACACACACCTCTGGTATATAGTGCAGCACCAGTTAGCAGTTAGCAGAGCCCCAGATCAGGCCAGCACACTATATCTTAGAACTACAGTGAGACAGGGATTCATGTACAGCTCCAGGGTACAAAAGAATGCTATGGTCAGATTCCTAGAAGATTTCTGAAAAGAGCTTGCACAAAACCACTAAGCCTTAGGACAATGCACCCTCCACCCTAGAAGCAGAGTGCTACTTTAAACAATAAGTTAAAAGAAGAATTATAGGGAGCGGAGCCAAGATGGCGAACTGCGGACAGCTTTCTCTGTGAACTCCCGGGACATTCCCTCAAACCCAGACAAAGTAAGCCTTCCAACTGGTTTCTAAGTGAGAGCACCTCCAAGCATTCGGACTACAACGCACTTCTATCAAAGATCTACCGTGAAAGAAGTCCGGAGAAGGTTAGCCTCAGGGGAAATCGGCCGCTGGTCGCAATCAGACTAGAGCTGGGGCGGAAGTCAGGGCTGCGAATGGGGTGGATTTTGGGCACCCAGGGAGCCCCTGGGAGACGCCTGGGCCACTTTGCTCTGCTTGCGGGCAGGTGCTTTGGCAGATCTGCCTTTGGAAAAGGGTGGATCGAGAGCAGCTGAAAACGTGGTCCTAGTGCGAATCTAGCCCGACCAGCCTCAGACTGGAAGTCAACTTGGCAAACTGCCCCAGGGCAAATACAAATCTCGCAGCTTTCTCTGGTTTTGACCAATATCCCAACTTTAAATCATGAGCAAGAAGCAGAAGAGAGCTCTCACCATAGAAAGCTTTTACGGAGAAAAAA
>JAJPUD010013046.1:31902-46135 GCA_023553655.1 Myrmecobius fasciatus | reverse complement strand
CAGAGCTGGGAGAACCTTAGAACAGAGAATGTGGAATGTCAGAGTAGCATGTTAGAACATGGAACACGCAATGTCAGAGCTGGGAGAACCTTAGAACAGAGAACATGGAATGTCAGAATAACATGTTAGAACTTGGAACATGCTGATGTTCCAAGCTGGGAGGGACCAGAAAACAGACCATCAAGTGCTCCTGACCGTTCGCAGAGATTCAGGCTGGGAGGGATGAGGAGGCTCAGCCAGGCTCCTGCAGGAAGTGAAGGGCAAAGCCTGGGTTCCATCTCAGAGTCTGGTTCCTGGCCTCCTCTGGCCTCGTTGCTTCAGCCATGATTTTCTGCCTCTGGTGCCAAGGTCAACTCACTAAGGGGCCATCCATGTGTCCAGTGCCGGCCTGTCTTCCCCAGAGTTTCCAAGCTCCCTCGCATGTTGATGTTGAGTTCTCCTTTATCGGGGGTCCCTTCCGTGACCCTGAGCCTGGGCCTTTGAGAAGAGAGAAGCCCCTTGGGGTCCAGGCGCAGGCCCTCTGGGGGGGCCCCTGCTGACTTTTCATGTCTTCACTGCAAGGCGATACCATTCATTGTGGCCTCATGGTGCTCCAGACCCTTTGCTCTTCTGTAGGAGCACCCTCCTCTCAGGAGTTAACAACCTGGCAGAGAAGGGGCGAGCCAGGTGCCATCTTAGGAGAGTGCCCTTCAGGGAGCTATTATAGCAAAGGGGAGTGTTAGCCCAATGCTGCCAGAGGGCTGTGGACATGCCCTTTCAGCTGGGGAGGGCCTGTGAGAACAATTACACAGAAAATTCCAGATTACCTAGAACCCAAGTATCTAAAATGAATGGGCCACATTAATTTGCAATCCCCCCCCAAAAAAAGCTCCAGCAACCCAACAAGTAAATAGCAGCCTAATAATTGATACCCACTTTGGGTGATTCATATGAAAATAAATAATTCTTCCACGAGGACTGGAAAAAGCTTTAATAATGATAAGGAAGGTTGGTTGAAAAAGTGCAAATTTTGAGGATGGGGCATCGGTGGAGTTTCCCTGCCGCTGTGGGGAAAGGTAAAGGCTTCAGAAGAGGAAGCTGATTTGGGAATTGAGCTAGTGTAGGAGGAAATGGTTTGGGGAATGATGAAATCCTAAGCAAGGGCAAGAGTGCACCTGAGGAGGGCATTTTCCCGTGGATCTCACCAAGTAGGATCCAAATAAAAGTGGAAGAGGGAGAAACATGAACAAAAATCTCACTGAATCACCTCACATCATCATTCACCTTGTTCAGAAAAAAAAATGACAAGGGCTGCTCCATTCTACTTAGTGGGTGTACTAGTTAGTGTCTAGTAACTGGGACGACCTTCAAGATCATTGGCTGGCTATAACTCGAGAGGATGAATTCTTGGTGGAGGACCTGCCCCTGTCCATGGTCTGTAAAAAGTGAGTTGATAGACCAGCTCAGTTTTTTTCAGTTTCCTTATCTCCTTTTCATTTCCTTCCAGAGGGATCCCTGAGATGGATTTCTCCCTTTTTGTCCCCAGAAGAAATAGAGAGTGATGTACATCAGAAACATGTGACAGATATTCACATAGACTTGCTTATGGTCTGAGAGTGGATTTTACCAGCCATGGAGAGGCTAGCATCCAAAGCACTGATGGAGTTCCTACAGAAGCACGTGGCAGAAACAGGCGTTTGGCTTAAGAGGGCAGTCTATGGATAATATTCCTAAATCTCTACTTCCTGTGCAGTATCGAGGAGGTGTTAAAGATCCTAGGCAATCTGATCCAGGGATTTCCTCCTCTAGTCAGAAAAAGCAATGTCCTCAGACAGCATCAGGTCTGGAGATTATTCTATAGGCAAGGTCAAATTCAAAGTATAGAGAGATCTCTTGCTACAACACGCTTCTGAAAGAAAGGTCATTTATACAGGTTCTGCAACTAGTGCAAATAAAACTTGTGACTTAGAGGAGCAAGAGAGGAGGGCTTCTCCTCCCCCTTCCTCCCCAATGACTGCATATTTTACAGAGAATTATTTGGAAACTGTCCATCTAATCAGTTTCCCTGTTCAGCAGCGCCAGAACATAAGCTCTTACCAGACAGAATCTCTGACCTATTTAGAAGCCTTATGGGTTTTCTCT
Source organism: Myrmecobius fasciatus (assembly GCA_023553655.1). Classification (NCBI taxonomy): domain Eukaryota; kingdom Metazoa; phylum Chordata; class Mammalia; order Dasyuromorphia; family Myrmecobiidae; genus Myrmecobius; species Myrmecobius fasciatus. Next base: position 44,014 of record JAJPUD010013046.1, on the reverse strand, counting down.
CTTATGAGCTTCTGAGGGTTCTTTGCATTTTCTGTGGATTGAAAAAAAGATTTCTGTGGATTGTCCTACTTGAAATATAATTTAAAATTTTATTGATATCTTTTATTTTTACATTATCTATATTTCCCAAATATAAACTTTCCCCTTCTTCCCAAGAGAGCCATCTCACCTGAGAAAGAGTGAAAAAGGAAAGAAAAAGATTCAAAGAATTGCTACCAGCATATGGACGCACGAATGGGAAACCATTTATTATGTGCTTACCACATGTTAAGCACTGCCCAATGTCCCACATCCATAACCCCCCCACCTCTGTAAAGGAGGAAGGAGGCACATTTTTTTCATCTCTTCTTTGTGAAAAAGGCAGGCAGGTAGGAAAAATGACAAATGTTGGAAGGGATGTTGGGAAATCGGGACATTAATATACTGTTGTGAACTGTGAACTGATCCAACCATTTTGGAGAAAAATCTGGAATTGTGCTCAGAGTTATAAAACTATATACCCTTTGAGCCAGCAATAGCCCTATTAGGTCTGTTTCCCAAGATGTTCAGAGAAAAAGGAAAAGAAGCTTTATGTTCTAAAATATTTATAACAGCCCTTTATGTGGTGGCAAAAAGTAGGAATTGAGGGAATGACTGTCAATTGGGGATTGGCTGAACAAATTGTGATGTATATTTGTAATGAAATACTACAAGAAATGGTAAGCTGACTGGGTTTGGAAAAACCTATAAAAACTTTCATGAAATAACGCCTAAGAAAATGAGCAGAATCAAGAGAATCTTGTATATAGTAACAACAATATCGTTCAAAGAATAACTGTGAAGGACAAATTTGTTCTCAGTTTTATACTCATATCAACTACAATGGACCTATGAAGGGAGATATTATCTGCATCCAGAGAAAGAACTGATAAATAGAAGTATGTACAATATGGTTTTACACGTATTGCTAAAGCTGGATCACATAGTGGTCTTCTCCAGTGTGGCGTGGGGTGAGAAAGAGGGAGATAGGAAATGAAAATAGAATTAAAAAAGAAAATTACCTTCAAAAAAGAAAGACATGGCAGAGAGACAGAGGCAAGCAGCCAACATTCATTAAGCACTTTTGAGATGCCGTCTTGGTCAGCATAATTGCACAGACTTCAGTTTTTTAGATATTTTGTTGTTATCATTTTATTTTATCTCATTATTATCCCTGTGTATATTATTTTCCAGGTCTGCTCATTTCAGAATTAACTTTCATTCATATAATTTTCCCCATTTTTTGGAGTTCTTTATATTTCTTCCTTCTTGTGACTCAATAATAATTTTTTAGAGTCAAGAACCACAATTTGTTTAGTCATTCTGCATGTGGTGGACATCTCCTTTGTGTCTGACTATGATTATCAAAAAAGGCTGTTATGAAATTTTTTTTTTTTTTTTTTGCTGAGGCAATTGGGGTTAAGTGACTTGCCCAGGGTCACACAGCTGTTACGTGTCTGAGACCAGATTTGAACTCAGGTCCTCCTGACTTCAGGGCTGGTGCTCTATCCACTGCGCCACCTAGCTGCCCCTGTTATGAAAAATTTGGTGTGTATAGGGCTCTTTGAACTCCTTGAGAACAAATCTCTGTAAGAGGGCCTGAAAATGAAAGTAACTCTTTTTTAAAGTGCAAACTTTCAAGGGTTTTTAGAATATTGGATCAACTCACAGCTTCCCCAATATTTGTTCAGCTCACTGCCTTTTCACAAGCCTCCTATGTGGATGATGCAATTATGATTCCTATTATTGTTACTATTATTATTTTTGTCTTTCTTGCTAGTTTATTGGGTATGAGAAGAAGCCTCAAAGATGTGTTGATCTGCTTTTCTCTTGTTAGTAGGGATTTGGAACAATCCTTTGAGTGACTGATAACATTTGTTTATCCACTGGAGTATGGCTCATACTTTTCTCTGCATTCGTTATCTAGAGAGTTTAGATAGCAGTCATTTGATGTGATCTTAGTATTTTTTCCTTCAATAGTCAACTTCCTTTTATATTCTAGAGTTGCATTAATGCTGTTTGTGTGACATCTTTTCAATTTCATGTAATTGAAATAATCACATCCTTTGGGGTTGACTTTGACTCTTGTTTCATTGAGAACTTTCCCTCTAGTTATAGCTACAGAAGTTCACTGAGCAGGTTCATGGGAACCAAAGTGGCTCAATGAATAGAGCACTAGCCCTGGGTGTAAATCTGGCTTCAGATACTTCCTAGTTGTGGGACCCTGGACAAGTCACTTAACCTTTGACTGCCTTAATTTCTTAATCTGTAAAATGGGAGTAATAGAGGTACTTACTTCCCAGGATTGTTGTAAGAATGAAATAAGACAATAGGCTTATTAGCCAACCATAGAGCACTAGAAAAGTGCTAGGTATGATCATCTGTTTTTGATGGTGTGATCTTTAAATATTCACTTCATGGTCAATTTTGGACTAATTATGATATAGATTGTAAGATGATTTTCTAAATCAAGTAACTCCTTTCCAGTTTTCTCAGAAATTCTTATCAAATAGAAAGCTATTGACTGTGAGTATCTGCTGTTTTGAGGTTCATCCAACTGGGTGCATTCCATTATTTCCAATTGAAATGGTGAGGTGCTTTTTATTTATTTTATGTTGGTACTGCTCAACTCTGAATGATGACCATCCCTCCAATTATTTGTCTTTTATTTCTTTAAAGAATGCTTTGTTAATAAGGGGGTTGTGCTCTCCAGACTTCTTGTCCCAACCTCAACTTGTCCTGACCAACTGGGTGCCCAGGGAACAGTTACTACTTGTCTCTTCAGAGTCTAGGGGTAGCCCTGTGGGCCTGGGGTTCTCTTTCTATATATGTACTATATGTAGCACAAGAGCCTCCCTCCCCCTTGTATTTTCCCCTGTGATTATCAGTTGATATCAATTGATCAGCCAGATTGCACTAGATTCTGATGATGGATATTTACTACCGGAGTATATTTGGCCCCAGCATCTTCTTAAAGTTGGTGACACACTCTCCCATCAATATATCCAGAGTCCAGGGGGGACGGGCTAAACCTTAAAGCACATAATGTGGCAACAGGGTCATAACTCATGGAAGTCTCAATATGTGTCCATAGACATGATGCTTCTTTTTTGCTGCTTCCTGGTAGAGTCCCAAACCTGCCTTTCTTCACCATAATTAGCCTGTCCTTGGCTTCTGATGCAGATGCTAATGCTAGGCACTTCTGAACAGTTCTAGAGTGCTGATGGGAAACCTGAAATCCCCTCCAACCTTTGAAGCTTTCACGGGTCTCTTCTGGTGGGGTCGGTGGGGAAAGATTGGAAAAGGGAAACTGAGATCAAAGCTATGAACTGCTCTTCTCCCAACAACTGCTGAGCAGTTCCTTCCAGAGAGTCTTAATGAGGAAGCTTCCATCCTAGCATTCGGAGATGTTGCAACCAACCAGAAGAGACTTCCTTTAACTCTTTATGGAAATGATTTTGATTGGTTTGATTCAATTGAGAAATATGCTTTCTTGGCTAAAGTTTCACAACATCACTTACTTTAAGAAAGATGGTCTAACTGGCTGACTCACTGATTGCCCCCCCCCCTAAGGTTTATGTAGCTCTTGCCTAAGACTTAGTAAATTGATTTCCAAATATTTTATGCACTTATTTATCACTAACTATAGGAGCTAAAGCCCTTGATACCCTTGACATGAACAAAATCTTAACTGGCTTTGGAAGTTGTCTTGGAGTAGACTCTCAGGGCAAGGAGGGGGCATGATAATCCAAAGAGATAATCAGACTCTTTTGAGGTCAGCCTCTAAGCTTGGACTCAATCTGGGTGAGGTCAGATCTTTGGAGGTCTCTTCCATCTTGTATTTCATTAAAAACGGAGGATGCTGTTTTGGGAGCCAGAGGACATTGCCTCAATTCATGGCTATATGTTCTTAGGCAAACCCATCTCTGGACCTCTGTAAAATGAGGGAATTAGAGGCCCCCCAATGCTCTTAATCTCTGACCCTCTGGTCCCAAGACAGAAACCACAGAGAGGAGCAGCCATAACAGAGAGGAGAACAATGGTGAGGAAACCCTGGATAGTGTATTCCATTGACACTAGTAGCCAGGGAGGAGAACGGCCTTAATCTTCTCAGCCTTGAGCATCTATGTGCATAGAATATAGGTGATAAAGTCAGCATGTCGATGCTTTATTTGGAGGAAGGCCCAGAAAACATCCACATTGCATGGTTCAAAAGCACAAAGCTAGGAACAATAACTTATATATCGAATGGCAGTCGGACTCTAAAAGCACCTTGAAAGGCTGGTGCATGGGGCTGAGACTAGTAAGATGAAATTCAGTGGTGATGAATTAAAGCCTTAAATTTGGGTTCAAAGCATCAATGTCACAGGTCTAGGTGGCAGAAGCTTGGCTAGACAGAAGTAAAACTTATTTGTTTAAAGGGATTCTGAACCATATTTATTGTTATTCTATCTGATCAGATGGAATTAAGCAGCAAAGAAAGGAGCCACCATTTTTGTTAGACAATTAATCCACAGCCACAGCATTCTCCCAATTATCACAGACCTCAAGGAAGTTTTTCTTTATGAAAAAGCCTATTAAGCATTTTAAGCACGAATCTCTCCTTGGACAATTAAAAAAAAACACACTGGCTTGTCACAATTCTTTACATTGTAGACATTTAAAAAACCCATAATTGAAATTATGGACAAAGCAAAGGCTGGTGGTTCCGGTCATAAAATGTTATGTTGTTTACTCAAACAGTAGCTATCCCCATCAAATCCTATTGATTTCCCAGTGGGGTCCTGAAGGGACATTGGCTATGCTAGACATCACACTGATTCCTCACTTGCAAGGGAGCACGACTTCCCTATGAAAGACAGATCTCAGTATTTCGCCTTTCTAGTCAGGCAATCCGAGAGGAACCTTCTCCTCAAAATCAGGACCTGGTCCTTGTGGACAGCAAGCACATCATTCCCAGGAGGGAGAGCTAGAAGGAACCTTAGCCATGATGCTCTCCCTTGGAAGATGTGGATTCAGAGGCCCAGAGATGGGAGGCTCAAGGGATTATCTATATAGAATCAGAGAGGGCCCATTCCAACCCCTGATTTTTACAGGTGAGGAAACTGGGCCCAGGGAGGTAGAAAAGTCACATGGGTAGTGGGTGGGAGACCTTGTATTCTGGTTCTCCTCCAACACTCACCAACTTGCCCATATCTTTGCTTCCCAAGTCTCTTGTTTGTGTCCTTAAGGTCTTGACACAAGCAAAAGATGACTCTTTCAAAGATGGGAAATGACTGGTCCTCATGGTGCAAATGTCACCCCATGTCTCGTGTCCACACTGAAGAACTCATGTGAAATGCCAGGTTCCCCAGGAAAGGGATGCTATTGGGGTGGGGATGTGCAGTCAGGACAAAGATGAGGTGGGAGCGGGGGGATTACTGCCCCCGAAAGTGGCTCTTTATTGTTACAAAGGTGCTCTTTGTTGCTACAGAAAAGAAGGGAGGATGAGATGTTGGAACAGGTTATTGGCGGTGTGTCTTTGGGCTCTGCCAGTGAAAGAGTTGACTAAAGAACCTCCTCCTTCCAGATTGGGGCCACCTTGGGGAGTGCCATATTCAGCAAAGCCCAGCTTAAGAACATAGCCATTTACCTGCAGGTTTCAGGGCCACGAGGCATTGAGCGGGACGCCATGGCTCCTCTGGGCTGAACAACAATGGCCTCTTTCACAACATGGCCCCCGCACGTGGGCGGAGGAATCCAGCGTCTGGCTGGGAGACAATGCCGTTCTATAACCAAGAGCCCAGGAAGTTTTGTGGGTTCCTGCCCTCTTTGCTAATTGTCTTTTCTGAGCACAAAAATGATGGGGATGAGGTCAACTGGTGGCTTTTGTTTGAAACTCGTTTCCAGGCCCCTTGCCAGCCATTTCTGACCCAACTTGTTGATACGGAGGGAGGTGGAGAGAAGAAGATGGGTGGATGTTGGCTGACCCTCCTACTTTGTCCCTTGGAAACGGACTCCCTCAGGGTCCTGAGGGTGGCTGGGAGTTGGTATCCAGGAGCTTTTGGATTGGTAGATTGGTTCGTTCTATCCAGGCCTGGAGACAGTGGCCAATGGCTCACGGTGCAGCCTCCAGGACCTTCCAAACTTTTGGGGAAAAGGGGGGTGGGTTCTCTCTCCCTGAGAAAGAGTAGCCCTTTCTGTGGCTGGCCAGACCAACCCCAGAAGGTGTCAATAGACTGCCCAGAGCAAGAGGACATGGCAGTGGCTCAGTAGTCAGGAGGCAGCCAAACATATTCACAAGCAGTTTTACACCATAGCAACCAGTTCCTGTGTTCAAAAAGGGTCTCGGGCTCCATGGTGTGGTCTAGTCCTTAAGCCATCTTGAACAAGACTGGGTTGTAAGTAATGTGGGAAGGGCTGGACAAGGTGGGGTCCATTTCACATAAAAACTGGGCTTTTCAAGGCAGGTAGCTTCCATACTGGAAGGAAGACTTGCCAGAGAAATGAAGGACCCCTCTTCAACTTCTGGCTCCACAAAGTAGTCTCTCTGTGAGCTCAGGCTTTGAATTTTGCCTTCGGTGCCCATTTTCCAATGTGCAAATGAGGGAGTGGATCTGACTTCTGGGATTCTTCCTGGTCTGCCATTCCATGCTCCATGTTTGAAAGTCCCATTCGGCTCTTTCTGATCTTTCCTGTTACAGAATATGAAAAATAGAGGGAACCTTGGGGGCCATCTATCCCAACACCTACGTAAGGATTCCTCCTTATCCTCATAACATACCCAACAGGCAGCTGTCCGGGGTCTGCCTGACATCAACCAGAGAAGGCCAGCCCCCTTCCTTCAGCCAGCCCATCCGCCTTGGAGGCAGCTATCACTGTGGAGTAGTCTTCCCAACATCCACTCCGACTTTGTACTTTTGCCGCTTTAGATCCTAGTTCCCAGTTCTTCCCTTTGAGGTGAGCAGAACAAGGCCAGTCCTCCACTTGATATCCTTCCACACATTCGAAGAGAGCTCCCATACTCCTTCAGGCTTCTCTTCTTCGTGTTTGACATGCCTAATATTTTCAACCGATCTTTGTAAGTCAAAGACTGAAGTCCTTCCCCATCCTGGCTGGCCTTCTCTGGGCTCTCTGTAGTTGTGCAGTGTTCTTCCTAAAATCTGGTGCCCAGAGCTTACCACAGTGTTCCAGATGAGGTTCAAGCGGGGCATTAGCCAAAGGGAGGATGATTTCCCTTGTCCTGGAAGCTAAGGCAAAGCAAGCTCCCATTTGGCTTTGAGTCCAGCTATCCAACCAGTTCTGAATCCAGTGGATTGTATAATTGGCTAATCTAAAATCTGCCATCTTCTGAAGAAGAATAATGGGAGTTTTATTCATTATTATCTTCTGTGATAGCGAGGTGGAACAATGGATAGAACACTGGGTCTACAATCAGGAAGAGCTAAGTTCAAATTCACCCTCAGACTCTTACTACCTGTGGGACCTTAAGCAAGCCAATTCACCTAAGCAAGCCTTGGCTTCCTTAACTATAAAATGGGAATGATAATAGCACTAACATCCCAGGGCTGTTGTGAGATAAAATGTGCAAAGTGCTTGGCAAATGCTTTATACATGCTACTTATTATTATTATTATTATTAGTAGTAGTAGTAGAATTAGTATTAGTAGTAGTAGTAGTGGTGGTAGTAGTAGTAGTAGTAGTAGTAGTAGTAGTAGTAGTAGTAGTAGTAGTTAGTAGTAATAGTAGTACTATTGCCAGAAGCTTTGCTAAAATCTAGGTAAAGTATATCTACAGCATCCCCTTCACCTCCTGGTTTAGTAGTCCTGTCAAATACAGGAAATGGGGCTAGTGTGGCGTGATTCACTCTTCACAAAACCTGGCTGGAATCAATAAAGAAATTGGGGGGGGCAGAGGGACTCAATGGAGGGAAGTAGCAGGAGCCCAGATCTTAGGATGAACCCCAGCTCTGCCACAGACCACTCTGCAGTGTGGCCAAGTTTCTGCCATGTCGGCACCTCAATTTCCTTTTCTGTAAAATGTGGGGGCTGAATTAAACGATCACTTTGGGCTCCAAGTCTATGCTCTAGAGCTGGAATGGAATGACTAACTCTCCAAATCAAGGAAGGGGTAGAAAGGCGACAAGCTAGGTTTTCTCACTCACAAATTCAGGGGGGAAAGAAATGACCTTCAGTAACAGAGTAAGAAGTGTGTGTGTGTGTGTGTGTACACACATATAACCTTGTGTACCCACATAAATACCTACAAATATTTGCACGTACCCATCCATATATTTAGCTGCTTTATTGAGGGCCATGTGGCTCCGATTTCTGAGCCGGGGAAGGGCAGTCATGGATAATGAAGCCGGAAGGGGAAGATGGAGGTGCTTGTGAAGGGCTTCCTCCAGCCCAGCAGGGAGGGGACTTGACTGCTTCTAGGGGGACATAGGGAACCACTGGGATCTGTTGGGATCGTTGCATCAGATCTACCTTCGGCAGCAAGAGAAAGCTCAGGGGTCTGGGGAAGCTTCCAACCAGGGAGGGAGTTTGCAGGTGGCTTTCACCTTCCCTCTCTGAGGTCCATGAAGGCAGCCGGAGCTTCTTTCCCTTCCCCAATTGTAGCCCAGGGCTCTTCCTGTGCACACAGTAGGGATACACTGATGTCGGCTGAAGGAACAGAGCTGTGTTAACTAGAATCTCGGTGGCAGAATGTTCCAGTTGGAAGGAGTCTTAGAGCCCTCCTGGCTCCATCTTTTCCCCTGACAGAGGAAGGGAGGAAGCCCAGAGATGGGGAGCGGTTTGCCCAAGCTCACACAGCACGTGGGCAGGCCGAGCCCTTGTGGGCATGACAGAGGCGTTCTTGAGCATCTTGCCCAGCTCCTCCATGACCCGAGCTGGGGTCACGTGACTTCCCTGTGCCCTCCTTCCTCCTTCCCCTCACTCCCAGGCGGCCCCCTTGGCTCCTCCGGTACATTCTTCATCTCTGTGGGCAGAGCTGGGGAGGAGGGAGCTCCCAGGAGGCCCGCTTGGACACTTCTGCAGATATTCAGCCCGCCTTTTGACATTTTAAAAGTTACTTGAACAAGCTCAGTTGGAAGCTTCCAGTGCTTTTGCCTCCAAGGTCAAGCCTGGGCCCAGGGCCTTCCCAATCCCTGGCAAGCTTCCTAAAAACCATGAAGGGCTTGGGTCACTGACCCGGTACCGGGTACTGGAGTGCTTTGCCATTTTTTCCTCCATTTTACACATGAGGCAACTGATGTAAATAAGGGTTAAATGACTTGTCCAGGATCACACAGCTGGTCCTATCTCTCGTCATGCCAGAGGAGGCTGGGAGCAGATGTAGACAAAAGCAGGAGCCCATCAAGGTCTGAGGATGACTAGAAGGAAGGAAAGAAAGAGGGAGGCAAGTGGAACTGTGAGCTTGTAATTGTGGCTTCTGGGGGAGTAGGCAAGGATGTTCCTGGGTACCCGCCCCTTCCAGGGAGCCCTCCCAGGCTAGAGACGGACCAATGGAAAGGGCTACCTCTCTGGGGTGTCCGTGATGGGCTGAGTCCATAAGAAGGCGGGGGAGCTTCCCTTCACTTTGGAGCAGACGCTGGTTTTGATTTTGTTCAGTACCAAAACTTGGGAATAGAACCCAGAAGTCAACCCAGAAGAGAAGCCTAGAACAGGGCTCAGAACATGTGTGGCACTGAATTGAATTAAATGGATTTACCACCAGGAAGCCTTTCCATAGAACTGACTCCCCTGTGAAGAGGGGAGAACACTCACCCTGATTTTACAAGCTTGGGGTGATATTCAAGTCATGCCAGGAAGACTAGGTGGTGCCATAGTGCCCAGAGTGCCAGCCCTGGAGTCAGGAGAACTCATTTCCTGAGTTCAAATCTGGACTCCGACATTGACCAACTGTGTGAGCCTGGGAAAGTCACTTTGCCCCGTTTGCCTCAATTGCCTCTTCTATAAAATGGGCTGGAGAAGGGAGGGACAAATCACTCAGTCTGCTGAGAAAACTCGGGGTCTTGAAAAATCTTACTCAAAAAACAACTGAACGATAACAATAAAAACATCAGACATCATGCTAAGAACTAGGGATACAGAAAGGGACAATACGATCCTTGCCCTCAGGAACCTCACAATCTAATAAGCAAACACATCGGTACAAATAAGATGCATCCAGGAAGAACGGGAAACCAGGGAAGAAGCGGAAGGAGGTAGAGGGGTGCTTCCTGTATAAAATGGGGTTTTAGTTGGGACTCGAAGGAAGCCAGGAAAGTCAGGAGGCAGAGACAGGAAGGAAGAGCATCTCAGACATTTGGGACGGCCAATGCCCCCAAGAGGCAGCATGGGACAACACGTGGGGGGCACTGGGCAGATTTGTGGAGGACTCCAAAGGTGGGCTCTTGGTACATGTCCAGAGTCTTGTTTAGGAGCAAACTGACTCAGATTGCCAACCTCCCATGTGTTCCCAGTCCATAGCCTTGGGATGGATGGGAACTTTTCTTGGAAGTCAGAGCAGGGCTGGCTATCTGCTTGGCTTCTTCACTGGCTGGACCCTTCCCTAGAGATTCTGTAGTACAAGATCCAAAGATCTGGGCCCATCGCAAGGAAAACAACCCTGCCCCATCCAAAGCACAGAACAGACCCAGGGGAGCCATGTGTCCTTCCAGAAAGCCCACTAAGCTGGAGATTGGGGCAGCTCATGAAATACACCCCTGCCCTCCTTTGTCTGGGAGACTGGCCCTATGTCACTCCTTCAGGTCTCCTCTGCTTACCCCATCATCCCTGACAAGCAAGGGGGCATCTTTGCCCTGTGGCCTTGCCAGGTGCTGGTGAACACGTGCACCCATATTTCAGCCCTTCGTGTAAAGCCACGAGCCTCTGAATCTTGTCAAACCCAAGCTGATTTGTGGCGCTTTAAATTTACAGCCTCCGAGGATGATCGAATCCATTGCCTCAACCCACATGGGGATGGTCTCCACGACCCCTGGGCTGGGGAGCAGCAGAAAGAGAGACTGAGCAGATGAGAGAGACAGAGAAAAGGAAGGCAGAGGAGCAGAGAAAGCAAAAGTGCAGAGGATTGTGGGATCAGGCCAGTCCTCATTTTACAGATGAACAAATTGAGGCACTGAGAGCTTGACTGCTTAACCCAATCACACAGCTGGAGTAGAATTTGAATTCAGGACTTTCTGGCTCCAAGACTGGGGCTTTATCTGGAGCCCCGGCGGGCTGGACTTGTGCTTCTTAGAACATCATCAAGAACATCAGAATGGCTTAGGTGCAGAGCCTCAGAAAGCCCCTGGCTGCCCCTTAGATCCCGGTCTCCAGCCATGTAGCTTCTCGTTCAGAAGTTATTGAAGGTTATTTTGCACCAAGAATAAAGTGAGCACATCCCGGATGCTGGGCAAGGCTGTGTCCCTGTCAGAGAGCCCAGAGCCTACTGAATACATAGGTAAAACCGGTGGCCACCCATGTCAGGTGATTTTAGGGCTCCTAGAAGATCCCCAAATAAGCCCCACCCACATTTTGATGGTGTCCACAATTTTTCATCTCACTCAGGATTTCCATGGCTTCTTTCCTCCCTCAAAAAAGAGCTCATCCTGAGCACTCAGGACCCTCCTATTTCTCCCTCCTCGCCTTGAGTTCAGAGTTCCAAGAGGGGAGGGGCTGAGGGAGGCGAAGGAAGTCAGGGGTCCCGGGGAACTGTCCCCATGGGCAAACCTCCAGCCAAGAGCTGCTCCCTGAGGCTCTGGGAGAGCTGCTTTTTATTTCCAGGATGTGTTTCTTTCCCATAGTCCTCAGGCCAAAGCTCACCTATTGACTTTCTCAGCATAATGATGGCAATAAAACCTCAGAGAAGCAGGATGGGTGACGTTCTTGGTGATTGTGTTCCTGATTGTGTAAGTGCTGGCATTTTCTTGGCTTCTATTTTTTAGTCCCTCCCTCCCTCCTTCCCTTTTTCCCTTCCTTCCTTTCTTCCTCCCTCCCCTCCTTTTCCCCTTTTCTCTCCCTCCCTCCTTTCCTTTCCTCCCTCCCTCCCCTTTCTCCCTCCCTCTCTTCCTTCCTTCCTTCCTTCCTTCCTTCCTTCCTTCCTTCCTTCCTTCCTTCCTTCCTTCCTG
>JAJPUD010013046.1:14642-31802 GCA_023553655.1 Myrmecobius fasciatus | reverse complement strand
CCTCCCTCCCTCCTTATTTTCTCTCCTTTCTTTCCCTATCACCTCCTTCACTCCTCTGGCCTTTGTGAACATGTCCTTTCCATCCTGTCCATCATAGGACAAAACAGCGCATGTCACTTCCTTTGTCCTTTGTCTCCATTTCTGAATTTGTACAGTCGCACTTTCCATGGACTTTGGGGACAGGCCCAGGCTGCCTATGGGTGGGGCCCCCTCCCCCCTTGCCAGGCTGGTTGGGAGCTGGGTGCTTGGCGGCCCATCCCCAACAGGATTGTCAATTCCAGCTGCCTAGATGCCCCGCTTGTCCCAAACCCTCTCTGGTGACCTTTGCTCTCCCTTTGGATGAGGAGGGAGAATTGGCCCAGTTTCCCTCCCAGGAAGCCAAGGCCTGATTGAGTTTTATACCCAGGTGTTTGCCATCGATCCTGACACAAAGCCATGTTCTGGAAAACTATAAACCAACCTAATTTATAGAAATAAACCGAGTGAGAATCATTATTTTTTATTGGGACCACTTAATGTGCAGAAAATGTGTGCTTTCCCAAAATATGGAAAAACTGTTCTGTGCATGCCCCTTATTGGGGCCAAATGTGGAGGGTGACTCGGTTGGCCCATGCAAGCTTTCTTTCATATCTTGGCAGTGGTGATTTCCATTTCTAGTCCTTCGGTATCCATAATCTCCCTGGAATCAGAAACAGATGCTTTGAGATCACTGGACAGTTCCCCCCTCCCACATTCTTAACTTGCATCGGGAAGGGTTATTGTTGTGGTGAAGCAAACAATGGGTGTGCTGGGAGAGCAGCGGGCCCAATGGGGGGGCAAGGGCCCCCGACCTTCGGACCGTCCGCCTGCTGCCCATGGGGCCAGTGGCCTCCAGGTTTTGGACGTGGGGAGGTCATGTGGCCAGCAGCTTTGGGTCTAGAGGATCCAACCCAGGAAGAGAGGGTGGAGAGGGGAGAGGGAGGGACCCAGAGGTCTTTCTTGTGGTTCAGGATGTGGGGCATATGTGGCCATTCAGTCCTGGCTTATCAGGAGATGGGGAGCGGGTCACAGAACCCGCCACCAGAATGCCAGCATCATGGGCAGATTGAGTCAGCCCCTGGGTCTGTTGTTTGGGCTCCCAGGACCCTAGAATGAGAGGGGATCATGGAGGCCATTGGGTGGCCCAAACTCCTCATTTTACATATGAGGAAACTGAGTCCAGGGGAGCTGTCTGCTTTCACTCTACCATTTTATATGGAGAGTGACCAGGAGCCTTGTGGAGGCCTTGAATGCCTAACAACTCACTAGGGCTCCAGCTCTATCCCACAGAATGCCGTGGTTGGAGATTGGGCTTCGAGGGGGTCACTAAAGAAACGGAGATATAAAGGGGTGAGCCGTTTGGGTCCTCTATATCCAACCCCCCGGAGGATTTCCCATGAGCTCCCCCCATTCTCTCAGATCTGCTGGGAGCTTTCTAGGGCATCTGGTCAACACTAGGAGACATCAGCTGGCTGTGGCTGCTGCGGGGCGAGAAGGGGCAGTGCTGGGCTTCCTAAGCCCCGCTGCTAAGGCCTCTGGTTCTGCTCTCCTTCCCCCCTACACCCTGACCTGTCTACACTGCAGTGGTGGGAGGGGCACAGGGCCAGATGGTTCTCATCAACAAATCGGGAATTGCTCCTGAGGCCGGGAAAGCCGACCGGTGGCCTGGAGGATCTGGCTTTTGAAGAGATGAAGTGAGCCAACCCTTGTGAAAGGTACTGGGGTACAAGGGAGAGGAGGCTCTCCCTTTGGGGAGATCACCTCTGGCGATACCCGAGACTTCTCCTGACCCTTGGGTCTATCGAGTCAGAGAGTGCGAACTGAGAGGGATCTTGGCAATCCCTTAGCTCAACTCTTTCATTTGCTCCTGAGGTCCAGCAAGGGCCAGGGCCTGCGCCCACCCTACTTTGTTCTCCATCTTCCTGGGGATCCGGGGGTGAGGAGGGATTCCAGCGATAGAGGTCAGGGCGAGCAATAAAACAGTTCTCACAATAGCCTGTGAAAGCTGGATGAATTCATGGGGGGGTGACTGTGATCTCAAACCAGAAGTGTATATGGGGGGGGGCGAACCTCCAGGTCCTCTCGGCCCATTCCTGCTTACATGGGAAAACTCCATTCTTATCCCCTGACAAGGAGGCTCCGTTCTAGAACAATGATTCAATAGAACATGATCAAGAACTGATGAGGAGAGAAGCAGGAGGGAGGCGGACAGGGAGACCTCATGGATTCGGTGACCTTGCAATCCGTGATCTCCTTGAGGTGGGCACACCTTCCCAAAGTACAGGGCAGGTGCCCCTTCACCCTCTCCCCTCTTCTCCCTGCACAGCTGCCCACTGGCTGGGTTCCATCTCTCTGTATTACTGCCCCCCCCCCCCTTTTCTGGTCCTCCGTTCCTTGGTGACGGCTTTGACTCTGATTCTTGTCCATAGGTCATCACTAGTAACATGTGGCAGCCAACTGGTGCCCAGTGTGAGTATTTCCATCACCCTTTGGGCATCTCATGGCTTGGATCTTTGGGAGATCTCAGTGTTCTGGGACCTGCCGGTGATCAATCAATCAATCATCAAATGTGCTAAGTGTCTACACTGGGGAAATCATCACTGTGAAAAGGATAGGTTTGAATGTCAGAGAATAGCTTTTTTTCCTGAGGCAGTTGAGGTTAAGTGACTTGCCCAGGGTCACACAGCTAGGAAGTGTTAAGGGTCTGAGAACAGATTTGAACTCAGGTCCTCCTGGCTTTGGGGCTGGTGCTCTACAGAGAATAGCTTTTAATAGATAAAAGCTCTGTGTGTGCTTATGGAGCAAGTTTTCAGCAGGAACTCAAGCTCAACTTTACCATGAACTCATATTTACTTATCACTCATCCTGGTGTCATAGCATCCCCTCTCAATGTTCATATGAATGTGAATGCTGGGAGGCTCATACAACCTAGAACCTAAAATGTCAGAGCTAGGAGGGACTTTAGAACAGAGAATTGAAAATATCAGAAAGGAGAAGGAACTTAGAAAATGGAATATCAGAGATGAGAGGAACCTTAGAATGCAGAATATGGCTTATGAAGGTTAAGAAGGGGATTCTGAAACTTAGAATAGAGAATGTCCTGGCTGGGAGGGACCTTAGAACATGGATCATTTAAGAAGAAATTAACTTTAGAACAAAGAACTGAGAATGTGAAAGTTGGAAGGAACCTTAATATTTAAAGATAGATTGTCAGAGCTGAGACTTAATATTTAAAGATAGATTGTCAGAGCTGAGAGAGACTTTGGAACAGAGAATGGTAGCCTGGGAGAGGTCTTGGGGTATTTTGAGCCCCAAACATCTATGGACCCCAACTAGTGCAGGAAATTTGGCTTCAATTACTTCTAAACTCACTCACTATCTGTGATTCTAAGAGGGTTAAGAATGATTTCTTTTTGTCTGTTTTACCAAAGGGAAGAGACGTTTAATGGAAGGAATCTGAGAATTTATAATTATTTAGTGAATTTGGGATACTTTTGGAAAGGGACAGACATACTATGCTGGGGTCTCTTCTCGCCCCTGGTTCCCTACCTCACTGAGAAGGGCCACCTCCCTGAGTCATGGATGCGGAGATGTGGATTTGAATCCTTGTTCTGCCTCTCTTACTGTCTGTGTAACCCAAGACAAGTTAATGACTCTCTTCTCTAAATTTTGTGTTTACAGGTAAGGAAATACCCCTCCGGGGTGTGGGGTATAAAGTGGATTTAAGGCTCAAATCTAGACCTTCCACCTCAAAGTGGAGAAATCTGCCCTTGCTCTCGTGATTCCTTGCCAATTTGGACAATCGATCATTGTGATCCAGTCCTGGTACTGACTCCCTGCAGGAGAACAGAGAGAGGGATTCCACCCTCACAGAGCTTTAATCTCCCTGAAATCATGGGCCCCATCCCATGGGCTTATCCCTTTCTGTACCAAACACTGAAGGCTTTGGACTCCTAACCCTGCCACAGAACTCTCTGTTTCTCTTCCTCCATCCATGTCACTCTTCTGTCTGTCTGTCTGTCTGTCTGTCCTTCCTGGGCCATTCCAACATTCATCTTCACACAGAATTAACACCTATGAAATGTTTGTTCAGCTCGGGGGGGAGGGGGCTCATGCTCTGTGGCTGGGTTCTGGACCCCCCCACCCCCATTCTGACTGTGGACTCAGACTACACAACACTGTGATGTGCTCAGCAAGAGTGGTTCCCAGAGGGGAGCTGGCTCAGAATTGTACATTGAAGCCCATCCTTGTCTCATCAGGGGGTTCATGACTTCTGGGTCTTCCTCCAGACCCCCGGCCGGGTTTTTAGGATTTGCCCAAGCTTTGGTACAGGGTAAAGAGCTCAGAATCATCTACTGTGTCTTTGTCTGTGTCACAATGAGACTTGAGGGCCAGGCAAGTAGATATAAAACCATACTCACCAATACCCAGACAGCATTCTGCAACTGTGTCTCTTGATTTTGGAGAGACTAATGAGACTGAGACTCTTGGAGAAAGAGGAAAAAAAGAAGGGAAAAAATCCAGCTCCCACCCCCAATGCTTCCTCACGTTCTAGTTTTTCACACAGGCTATTTGGAGGTTCCCAAGATTACGATGTTGCCAAATGGATGGCTTTGTGACTTGCAAAGATATGAATTACAGGCGATAAAAATGGCGGCCTTTGGCCACCGGCCTTTGTGAGGAAAGCATCTTATTCTAACAGAAGACAGAAAGTGAAACTGATATTGTTCATGCGTCTATCTGAGTTATGGCCTCGTCTGGCTTTGATTTCACCCATCCCTGGCCTGCGGCAGGCCTGTGGGGGCTGTGATCAATTTGGGCCCCAAACTGTGTGCCATAAATTGTGACCCTTCAGAAACATTTCTGGTGATTCAAGGCCCCAAACTGGAGAATACCAAGGAATGGAGAATGTTGCTTTTGAAATGATTGCTCCTCCAAAGAAACAGCTTTAAAATATGAAAGAAGAAAGGCAGTGTGGTAGAGTAGTTTGGGCCTAAGTTTGGAGTCACAAAGAGCTGGGTATAAGTTCTTTCGGTGCCACATCCTGTTCCCATCGCTGACGTTCTTTGTTCTCTGTTGTAAGGGCTCTCTCGGCTCCACTTTGTTCTGGGTTAAATTCAAACCTTGATGCTACCCCTCACTACTCTGGTGGCCTTAAACAAGCCATTTCTCCTCTTGGGCCTCAGTTTCCACATCTCTGAAATGAAGGGATTGTGGCAGGTGACCTCCAAGCTCACTGCCAGCTCTGGAAATGTTCAATGGGATCCATGGTCCTGAGACTTTTTAGGGATGAACCCTTGTAGGGTCCCTCCCGAGTGTAGAAACAGATGGCCAGAGCTGTCAGGGGCCTGACACCTCAAAGAAGGAGAAAGGGCCAATGCTGAACTGAAGCCTAGGCTGGGGTTTGGACTCAGTTCTCCCGAGTTCTCGCTCAGTGCTCTCAGGCCCAAGCCAGTCATAAATAATTGTCTTCCCTCTGTCCTCATGGCTGGGCTTTGGTGTCTGATCCCTTTGCTCATGGTGTCCAGTGAGAGACAATGTTGTAAGGCAGTAGGCCATGGGGGTCTTCTTCCCATCGAGTCCTTCTGGCCCCAAGAAGCCAGCCTTGGTCCTTCATCTCTGTGCCCTTGGCCTCTGTTCTAGGCAAAGGGATTGGAGATTGATCTCAAATGGTTGAGAAGGAGAGTATCTGTGCTCCTTGGCTTCCAGGCTCTCTGCTATCTGGGTTTCTTGGCCCTGGGCTCCCCACCATCAAGACTTCCCCCATCCAAACTTTTCAGAATTGGGGTTTGTAGACCATTCAGTCCAGAGCAGCAGAGACTCACCTTTGAGAGTGCCCTTTGACACAAAGCCCAGTGGCCGGTGAGGCAAGAATTCCTCTCCAGCAGTCACACTGCACTGGGATGTGAACTTGGGGGGGGGGCAACTGAGCTGAACTGAGCTAAAAGTGAGCCCAGAATCCCTAAAGCCTGATAGACTTGATAAGGGCAAGTGGGTCCTTGAGGTCTTGGGCAAAATATCACTTCCATTTTTGTCACTAATCCTTTAAAGGATGATCTAAAGGGATCACTCTCCTGTTGTAAAACCTTGTTGACCTTAGCCACAAAATAGAGGTGGATGCTGGTCGCTGGTCCCCAAGGGTGATTATGGGCAAATATCCACAGTGGGCTGGAGCTAATGGTGCTAGAGAAGAAACCCCAGAGCCCAAAATACCCAGAGGCCTCTCTGGCAGGAGACCTCAGTCTGGGGAGGTGGTCCAAGCTGGCCAGATGCACGTGTCATGTTAACAGTTTGCTGTGTGTGAGGAAGTCCTGTCTTTTCCTTCCCCGTGTGGATCCAGTGAGACCACATCTGCAAAGTGCTTTTCAAACCTTAAAGCATCAGCTCAGCGCTGGCTGTCTTATTGCTGCTGTTGCTGTTGTTTTTTTCTGCTTCCACTCCAATTTCCCTTCACAGCCATTTCTAAGCTCTCTGGATGGTGAGGCTGTCCTTCAAGGTCACTTCCCCTTGGAGACTTTGGGATTCTGTCTGCAATCAAGTCAAGTCAACTTGTGCTGTGTGCCAGGCTTTGTGCTGCCCCAACTCCATGCTTTGCTTTCTTTGGTTTCTGGGGTAGGTGACACAGATGATACTGTAGCTGCTGTGACCACTCACTACCCCATGTATGATGCTTTGAGGTTTGCAAAGCACCTGACAGCTTCTGTCTCATTCATGCTCATAGCAAGCCTATTATTAGGTTCTATTATTATCCTCATTTTACAGATGAGGAAACTGAGTCCCGAAGAAAGCTGATTTGCCCAATACCAGTGTGTGAGGCAGTTTGAGTTCAGATCTTCCTGTTTCCAAGGCAACTCTCCCATTTTGAAGAAAAAATCCTTAAAGTCCTCCTGGGATGCTTCATCTTGGTATGGGGGGTGGGGGGGAACTCTGGGCTCTTGAAAACTTGATCCACAAACTCAAGGTTTTGCAGGTGCTGCCAGATTAGAGAGGCCTTGAGTGAGGTGCTGACCACTTCTCAAGGACATGACTAGCTGAATGCATCATGGTTAGGCTGGCCACCCAGAACTGACCTCCTTGCCTACGGGACTCAGAAAACAAAGAAAAAAAAACCCAAACGGAGCTCACCACTACAGATTTCCCTGGTGCTTCTCCAGTGACAGTGGAAGAGTGGGACAAAGGGGGACATTCTATGCAAAAAGCAACAGAGTTCTTAGGCCATGTAGAAATTAAAGGGTTTTTTTTTTACTATTTGATAAATTTTAAAAATAAAATTTTGCATCTTTTGTTTTTTTATCACTCATTTTTCTCCCTGTATCCCTTCTTCTCTTCTAGAGAGCCATTCCATAGAATAAGAAATACTTTTAAAGAAAAAAAATGAGGCAAAAATCAGCAAAAACTGATAAATACATCAAAAAAAGAATCTGAAAACATATGGAGATCTTCCCCATTTGCGGATATCTCACCCTGTCAGAGGAGAAAGTCTCATGTTTCTTTTTTCAGGTCAAGTTTGCTCTCTGGAAGTTTTGCAACATTCACTTAGGATCTGTGGCTTTGTGGCTGTTCTCTGGTTACACTGTTTCAGTCATTGCATATATTGTTTCCTTGGCTCTGCTGACTTCACTTTGTATCAGTTCACATGAATCAACACTTTTCTTTTTATTCATCATATTTGTCCCTTCTCATAGCCTAGTAATGTTCTGTTTTATTCATGGACCACAATGCTTTTCAGCCATTTCCCAACCAATAGAAATCTACTTTGTTATCATGTCTTTATTACCACAAAAGTTTTGCTATAAGTATTTTGGTGTGTGTGGGTAATTTCTTCATGTCAGTGACCTCTTTGGGGGACATGCCTAAGAGTGAAATCCTGGGGTCAAAAGCTATGAATATTTTAATCCCTTCATTTACATATTTCTGAATCATTTTCCAAAATGGTTGTACTGAATCACAGCTCCACCCAGATCCTAGTGTACCGAACTTCCACACTTCGTTAACATTGATTTTTTCTGTCATCTTTGTTAATTGTCTCTGTGTGAAATGAAATCTCAGGGCTTCTTTGATGCACATTTCTCTTATCCGTGATGTAGATAGTGCCTGGCATATAGTAGGTGCTTAATAAATGTTAATTTATTGATTGATTGAGGCAGGTTGGTGATACAGGGCATAGAGAACTGGGCCAGGAGTCAGGAAGACTCATCTTTCTGAGTTCAAAACTGACTTTGGGTACTTACTGGCTGGGTCACCCTGGACAAGTCTCTTAACACTGTTTGCCTCAGTTTCCTCATCTGTAAAAGAAGCTGGAGAAGCAAATGATAAACCACTCCAATAGTCTTTGCCAAGAAAACTCCAAATAGGTCCAAGAAAGGTTGAACACAACTGAAAAAATGACTCAACAACAACAAAAATTGATTGATTTGGAACATTCATTTTTATGGTTGTTTGTAATTCTTTGAAAAACTGTTCATATTGGCACATGGCTTTTTTCCAGCATATCTCTCTATAAATCTTTATGTATCTATGCAGATAATTCTGTCTGTATATAAGTATACATATACATACATATATATATATATATAAAATCTCTATCTCTGTCTCTCTGTCTCTCTCTTCTTCTCTCTCTTGCTACATACATACACATATATATACACGCACACTACCAAGTCTTTTCCTGAAAATATTGATAATATTTTTTCCTGTTTGACCTTTTCCCTTCTTCTCTTAGTTGAATTAATGTGTTTCTGCAGAAGGTTTTCAACTTCATGTAATACAGATGATCTACTTTGCCTTTTGTGGTTGCTCTATCATTTGTTTGATAAAGAACACCTCTCCTGCCCCTAGCTGTGAAAGACAGATGATTTACCAGTCTTCCAAAAGCTTGATTGTGTAATCTTTAAGATTCAGTCCCATATCCATTTTGAAGTTATTGTGGAAAGTGGTATAAGGCGTTGGTCTCAGCCTGATTTCCACTGTTCAACTTTCCAGTTTTCCCAGAAGTTCTTATCAAAGAAGTGATTTGGCCATAAGTAATTTACATTTCTGGCTTATCAGACACTGGGTTATTGAGTTCCATTGCAGCGATAAACTTACTGACGACTCCTTTTTCTCTCAATATGGAAATACAAGGGTCAAAGAGTGGCCATGGTATTGGAGGAGCTGAATCACGTCTATTTTGTGTGCTCTCAATATCAGTAAAACTAAGAGAAGGGAGGGAGCTGCAGCCAGGTGGAAGGATGACTTGGATGCTGTCCTTAGAGAGGCCAGAAGGGAGCGGGAGGAATCACCTTTATCAATCACTCCAAGGCAACATCATTCTTCAGTATATCTGACCATTTTCCATCTCAGCACGTAAGGAGTGCATTTCCAGAGGGATGAAGGGCTGATCTTTGGGACTTCCTCAGTCTCCAAATATTTGATCTCTTGGGTAGAATGGGTGAAAGCTGAAATCTGGCAAAGGTAGACTTGATATAAGGAAAAGGCTTTCTAACAAAGGGGGCCATTGGTGGCTCAGTGGCCAGATACTAAATTTGGCCTAAAGTCAGGAAGATCTAAGTTCAAATCCAGACTCAGACATCTGCTATTTGTGTGACGCTTGGCAAATCACTTAATTTCTGCTCGATTCAGTTTCCTCTTCTGTAAAATGGGTGTGATAACAACATGTACCTCCAAGCCAGGGTTGTTTGGAGGATCAAATGAGCTAAAAATTGTAAAGCCCTTAGCACAAAGCCCTCAGCACATAAGTAAGTATTATATAAATGCCAGCCATTATTAATTAGAGCTGTCTCAATGTGGAATGGGCTGCCACTGGAGGTAGTGAGGTCCCGTTCTTTGGAGGTCTGCAGGTAAATGCTGATTGACCACTTGTTATATATGTCCTAGAAAGGATTCTTTGTTGGTTGTGGGTTGGACTAAATGGTTACTGAGGGTCCTTTCAATAATGAGATTCTGTGATACTCTGCCAACCAGAGGGATAAGGCAGCCAAAGGCAACACGGGTTTGGACTATAAACTTTTGGGTAAAATTTTACACAGAAAGATGGTGGAAGATTATGAGCAGCATTGCCTCATAAAACTGTGAGAAGCAATGGAGAGGAAAACATGTTTAAAGAAAGCTTGGCAAGAGCTCCAACCGAGCAAAGTCATACCAAGGACATTGGAGGATCAAACTGGAAGGAAAACAGCTCCCCAAATGGATGATTGCTGTCAAGATATTTCTGACAAATGCTTCACCATCAAAGACAATGGAATTATCCCAGTTGGACCATAGCATGCTAGTCCCAGATGTGCTAATAGAAGAAGCGCACATGCTACTGAAATTAAGGTGGGGAGAGAAGCTAGTCAGAATTAAGGATGCATGGGGGAATCCCCATCTTGGAGATGACACATTTGTGAGTGTGATAAGTGATAGAATCCAACAATCTGAAAAAGAAAAGAATACTAAAGACGTAGGAAACATTTGGGGCCTTATCAATGTCCCAAAAAAGGCAAACAAGAGAATTCTGGAAGCTGCTGACCTTTATACCTCTTTTCTTATTTTTATAATTTTTTAAAATGGAAATAATCTATGTGTAAACAAAATATGCTCTTCATGAAGATATAATAAGATAAGTGGGAGGCTTTTGTAAATTATAGAGCAGAGCTTTACAAATCATAAAATTGACTGAAAGATTTAGACAAATTAATATTTTCTGTACTTATTATTTATTAACCATTTAAGAAAGTTGATGCAGTAGACCATAAAAGCTCTCCAAGAAGGCATCTTCATGTTTCTGTCAAAATCAAAAAAAAATTTTTGGAAAGTCATCCTGGAAATAAATGCTTTCAGGGCTGGGGCTTCCCTAACACATCTATGTTTTAAGCCACACCTGAGTATAATTCATAAAGACCCCATCCTAGAACAATGGTCCTGGATCATTTGTCTCTGCTATTCACTAGCCAACAATGTCAGATAGAGGCCTGATGGTTTTAACGATACACTCATGAAGTCAGGAGAATTGATGAAACTCATTGGTGGACTCCATGGGGTATAATTTTGGAAGGGCATGGACAACAGTCAACCAGGATGGCCCATTTGGGATGGATTGTAAACTATATCAAGGTAGGAAATTTCAAGATGATGAGATCACAGAGCTGCTGGAGTGTCTCCAGCACTGAACATAGGGGCCTGGTACATATAGAAGGGTGTGTGTGTGTGTGTGTGTGTGTGTGTGTGTGTGTGTGTGTGTGTGATTAAACTGGATTTTTGAACAAAGGAATGACTGAAACCTGGCCTGCTTTTGGGTGGAGATAGTATCTAGAGAGAGGTAGTTATTGCATACAAGAGCCTGAGAGCCCTATCTTGGCAATTGCCTTGAGAGGTGGTAAAGCTCTGCTGGTGATGGACTTTCCAGGTTCCTCCATAATGTCGGCAGTTTTCCCAGCAGTCTTTTAGGGCCCATCCCAGCACACATGGGCTGCTCTGGAGCCCAGTACAGCCCCATGCTGACACAGGCTCTGGAGGAACTGAGAGTGAGATAATCATTGTAGCAGATCCCCGAGCATCAAGAAGGACCTGAGAGGCTAATAGGTGGTCTTCATGAGGGAGGATCGCTTGGCTTTATTACTCATGGCCATGAGCTGGAATGAGGGGCTCATAAAAAGGCAGAGTGACTAAAGGCTGGAATGGCAAACCTGTTTTTAATAATAGTTGGCATTTCTAGAGCACTTGAACTCTTCCAACATTTGCTAAATGCTTTACCCAGATTATCTCATTTAATTCTCACCACAAATCTCTGAGGTTAACCTGAGTTAGGTTAAATGATTCACCTAGGATCACGCAGCTAGTAAATGGCTGAGGTCAGATTTGGACTTAGATTTACCTGCCAGGAAACTGCAAGGGATATTAGACAAGACAGGGTTTAACAGTCTGAGGATACTGAGGCTCAGAGAGTTTGTAGAACTTTTCAATAAATCAGCTTCACGAAGACCTTTCTAGCTACAAAATGGGTTTTCTTGAGTCGTAAAGAGCTTCCCGGCACCAAAAGCATTCAAGCAGAGGGTGCATGACCAATTGGAAGGGATTTTAATAGTTTAGACTAGAAGACCTCTACAACTCTCACAATCTGTGAATCCGGGAGGTCCAATTGTATGTCAGCGATCTCTTTATGAGGAGTCACTATTGAAGAGTAGAAAGTAGCCTGGAACCAAAGAGACCTGGATTTTCCCTTCAGCTCACCTCTGCCTTATTGTGCGATCTTAGACAACTCATTTTCACTTTTTACTCTGTTTTTTCTTCTGAAAAAATGTGTGAATGGGACTAGATGACTTTTAAGGTACCTTATATCTCTGATATTTCACCATTCCCATGAATAATTCACCTTTGATCAGAGTCTCATACCAACTTTTGTTTTACCTTAATATCTCAATTTATTTTATTTTAATCTTACATTTCCATGGTATTTTTATGGTTTACACAGTTTATACTTTTTTGGCTTAAATTTTTGCTATTGTTACTATATTATAATTTTTTACTATTTCATATTTTTAAAAAAATTGTAGTTTTTTTCAAAATATAGATAAAGATATTTTTCGGCATCCACCCTGGCAAGACATTGTTTTCCAAATAATTTTCTTTGTCTCTTCTATCCATTCCTCCTCTAGACAGCAAGTAATCTAACATATATTAAACATGTGCAATTCTTCTATACAAATTTCCACATTTATCATGTTACACACAAAAAAGAGATTAAAAAGAAAAAAAAGCAAGCAAACAACAACAAAATAAGGTGAAAATACTATGATGTGATCCACATTCAGTACCCACACTTCTCTTTGTGGATGCAGCAGACTCTCTCCGTTACAAGTTCATTGAAATTGCCTTGAATGACCTCATTGTTGAAAAGAACCAAGTCCATCACAGTTGATCACCACATAATCTTGTTGCTGTGTATAATGATCTCCTGGTTCTGCTCATTTCGCTCAGCATCAGTTCATGCAAGTCTCTCCAGGTCTCTCTGAAATCATCCTGCTGCTCGTTTTTTATAGAACAATAATATTCCATAACATTCATATACCATAATTTATTCAGCCATTCTCCAGCTGATGGGCATCCATTCGGTTTCCAGTTCTTTGTCACCAAACAGCTGCAAACATTTTTGCCCATGTGGGTCCCTTTCCCTCCTTTAAGATCTCTTTGGATTATACTCCCAGTAGAAACACTGCTGGGTCAAAGGGTATGCACAGTTTGATAGCCCTTGGGCATGGTTCCAAATTGCTCTCCAGAATAGTTGGTTCATTTTGCAACTCCACCAACAATGTATTAGTGTCCCAGTTTTCCCATATCCCTTCCAATTCATCATTATCTTTTCCTGTCATATTTGATAAAGTGAAAAAAATAAAATTTTACCTTTTTTTTGTTTTTACATCATTTAATTTTCTCCCTGCATCCCTTCCCTTTTTCTTCTCCTAGAGAGCCATCCTATAGAAAAAGGGATAGTTTTAAAGAAAAAAAGAGGAGGCAAAAATCAGCCAAAAAATGATCAATACATCCAAAGAAAGCCTGAAAATATATGACTATCTTCCAAGTTGTGGATTTCTCACCTTGTCAGAAGAGAGGGTTTCATGTTTTTTCTTTCAGGCCAAGTTTGATCTTTGGAATCTTGCAACTTTCACTTATGATCATCACTTGCTTTGTGGTTGTTCTTTCTGGTGACATTGTTTTAGTCATTGTATATATGGTTTCTTTGGCTCAGCTGACTTCACTTTGAATCAGTTCACAAAAGTCTTTATACTTTTCCTTTTATTAATCATATTTGTCCCTGCTTATAACACAGCACTATTCTATTTCATTATGTACCACAATGTTTTGTGCTTTTTTTTTATCCATTTTCCAATCAATAGGAGTCTATTTTGTTTCCATTTCCTTGGTACCACAAAAACTCTGCTGTGGGTATTTTGGTGTAGATGGCTCATTTCTCCTCCTCAATGACCTCTTTGATCAAATAGTTTTCTTCACAGCAGCCCTGAGAGATAGGTAAGGCAAGGTTTGGTAATCCCATTTTATGGCTTGTGAACACTGAGGCTCAAGGTTTGTAGAGCTTCCCTTTAATGAGTCAACTTCACAAAGCTAACATTAAGCATTTCATGGCTGGATGAAGTTCATCTTTAAAAAGTAAAGAGATCTTGGCAACTCAATACAGGGTAAAATGGTGATCTAGAAAGTATTGATGTGATGTTGGGTTTCCACAAAGGGCTCCGGCTTCCAGAACTGCAGTGACTAGCCCCGCTGCCCTCTGCCTTAGGCAGAGTGCACCGGTGTGGGTGCATGTTATTTACTGAAAATATTTGTCTTTATACCCTGGTCCTTTCACCCTTTTCAGCTTCCAGCTTGAAGACGGAGTTGGATTTGAATCTGACCTCAGACTCGCCAGCTTTGTGGTCCTCGACAATACATTTGTTCTTTCTAAGCCTCAGTTTCTTCTTCTGCAAATTGGGGAGGGGGTGATCATAGCACCTTCCTTCTAGGATTGTTGTAAGGATCAAATGAGTGAAGATTTGTAAAGCACTTTGCAAACCCGATGGACCCCCAGTAAGCCCTTCCCCTTTTTTATGACTGGACTCTTGGCCATCAGTCTGGTAAAACTTCTCAGAATCACATTTCTAAATGCATAAAACAAAATACAGAAGATTATCTGCAGAGAACAAGCAAAATCATTTGTAAACACCCCTCAAGGTCACAGACTCAGGTTAGGAGCCCCTGTACTGGAGATTTGCTGGCTAGGGTTATTGGAAGGACTTCTTGACCAGGGAAGGGTTGGACCAGTTGCCTCCAGGGCCACTTCCAGTAGAGATGCTCTGAGCCTAGTGACGGTGCTGGTTGGAGCCTCACTCTCCCCACCAAGCTCAGCACTCCTCTTGCGTGCTTCCTGGGTGACTGATTAATTGTTAGATTGATTTCCTTCCTGGGTCTTACCTTTATGTGACTTTCCCCCTTTCCTTAAGGCATGCCATTTGTAATCAATCATTTCCCCCTTGGAATGGCCCAGTCTTGGGCCAAGGGTGTGTGTGTGTGTGTGTGTGTGTGTGTGTGTGTGTGTGTGTGTGATTTTTCAGCTGGATCCAACCTCATAGCCAGTGACCATGTTCCAAGCCTTCCCACTGGACACAGAAACAATAATAAGAAAAGGCAGCTGCAAATCTGCAGGAGATCACCAAATCAGCTCTGAAATCACCTTGCCAGGAGTGCCCAGAATGTGAGAGGCCCTCTACTTAAACTCAGGATAACCTGGGGAGGTGACAAGAGACCGCCAAGGAGGCCGGGCCTCCTGACTTGGGTCACAAGACTCAGACTTGGGTTTCAGGGTGTCTCCAAGCATCCTGGAAGGAGAGGCTTGCTTCAGGTCATGTTGCTGCTGGGGGAGGTAGAGAGAGTGGGTGGGTCCCAGGGTTGGGCTTAGCCAATCACAGAGGTCCAGCAGGAAGGGTGCGACCTGAGCCATCATTGAGTTTGAACCATTTCATTCTTTCTAGGAAGAAACAGGCCCAGAGAGTCCAAGAGATTTGTTCAAAGTGACCCAGGTGGGAAGTGACAGAGCCTGGATTTGAACCCCCAGGTCACAGAGCACAGAATCTCAGATCGGAAGCAAGTCCAAAGACCAAGCAGTCTATCCCAACCAGGCCCCCTTTCCTAGCCATCCGACAAGGAGCCTCCCAGCGGCTGCTTGGTGAGAGGCTCCAAGGTGGGCCATGCCCTCTCATTGCTGGGCATCCTCCTTCCCATCGGCCCCAATTGCACCTTCCTGCCAAACAGAACTCGGCTGACCCTTTTGCTCCCTGAGCGGCCAAGTCTCCTCTCCCTTCCTCTTCAGCCTTCCCATCTCCAGCGGAGGTGACTCCAGGTTAGCCTGGGACAGAGCTGGGAAAGCCATCTTGTCTCTAGGATGGCCTGGCACCCAGCTTCCCGGGGAGTGGGTGATGAGGGGAAGGATCCCTCACTCCCCCCACCCAGCATTAACTCTGGAGAGATCATTTATGAGACCTTTATGAAGGAGGCCACAGCTGTCATTATAGAAAAGCAGCTCCATGGACAGTGGAGAAAGCCTGAACCTCAGGGAGCCCTCACTTGGGATCCCACCTCAACCACTTGCTAGTTGGTAGCTTTGAGCAGGTCACTTAACTGAATGTGCCTCAGTTTCCTCCTCTCTAAAATGGGGGTAATAACAGCCTCTATATTCCCATGGTTCTTGTGAAGATCCAATGGTTCCCTCACGGGACTTCCATCCACCTTTTTTTCTAAGGAATGACAATGCTGAGTCTTTTCTCCTCCTGCACCCCTCTTCACAGGACCAGTGGAACAGAGGTTTCAAACTGGGGGAGCCCTCAGGGGTCACTGAGGCTGAGTCCTAGAGAGGAAGGTGATGAACAGGGAAGATTTGAATCCAGGCCCCATGACACTGAGCTTGTACTCTCTCTCTAGTCCCATGCTGCCTCTAGCTGCCCTTCCTGCTTCCAGTCTCTCTCATCTCTAATATTCCCTGCACTTTAATCTTCTAAATGTGCCATATTACCTCAGCCATAAAGCTTCCTTGGCTCTCTGTTGTTTATAAAATACCCCCCCCCCATTTTAGTCTGAAATTCAAGGCTATCCACAGGTGAATAGGCTTTGTGGAGTCCTTTCAGACAACTTCTTTCACAGACTGTTATTTGTTGTTGCTGAGCTCTTTTCAGTCACGTCCAACTCTTTCTAACTCCATTTGAGGCTTTCTTGGCAGAGATACTAGAAGGATTTGCCCTTTTCTTCTACAGCTCGTTTAAGGGATGAGAAAATTGAGGTAGATAGGGTTAAGTGACTTGTCCAGGGTCACTCAGCTGGTATATATCTGAGGCTGGATTTGAACTCAGGTCTTCCTGACTCCAGGCCTGGTGTTCTATCTATTGTGGTACCACCTGGCTGTCCCTCCAAGATTCTATCCTCTCGTTACACCACAGTATTTAATGCCTCCTGAATGACAGGGAGCTTCCTACCCTTGTGTTTGCCTTTGCCTGTTCCAAGGCTCCTTACCAGAAATGATTTTCACACATTTAGCCAGAGGTCACAGGAGTTAGAATCAGAAGACATCTAATCCAACACTCTCCCTTCCTTCCCTCCCTCCCTCCTTCTTTTCTTCCC
>JAJPUD010013045.1:31295-46138 GCA_023553655.1 Myrmecobius fasciatus | reverse complement strand
CAGGGATGGATGGACGGGTATCTGGAGCATTTATTGAGTGCTGACTGTGTGCCAGACTGCACCAAGTGCTGGACAGAGGGACATAAGCCCACAGGACTATGCTTGGGAGCTTCCATTTGCACGGGGGCCCTTGCTGCCACCCTCTCTCCTCTGCCTCATCCCTAACACGGGTCCTTCCCACTGTTGGTCTTGACTGACCTCTGTTGGGATTCGCACCCAGCCCTGGCAGCTCTCACCATCCTACACGCTGCTGTCAGAATCCCGAGGCTCATTTGCCACTTTCCCCAGGCTCTCCTGCCTCTGCTTGAACCCTCCTGGATGTTGAGTGGAGCTTTCAGACCATCCACTCCAGCTGGGAAAGAGAGGCTCAGGGAGCCTCGATGAAGCTGCTGGGACTTTGAACCGGGGAGAGCCGCCATCTTTGCGCTCTCTCCTGCCCCTCAGTGCTTCCTGTTAGCTCCTGATGGGTGTGGCAGAGCCCAGCTAAGCGGCCATCGGGATACAGTCTGAGGGGACAATTCTCTGCTCCCGAGAATACCCTCGCCCATTCAGCCTCCGTGTCTTTGTTCCCTTTTTCTGCTTTTCCAATCTAAGCCCATCCCAAATCCTCCTCCTCCGGGAAGCCTTCACAGCTTGCCCTTCCCTTGGCCCTTTGTCCATCCCACGACATTCCGAACGATGGGACGATTTCTATCCCATCTCCCTAATTCCTGCGGGCTGGGGCTGTGTTCTGTGTGAAGCACAGCGGTCTGAATTCAGCAGGTGCCAAATAAATGCTTGCGCTGTTTTTCACCGTATCATGCCCTTCTCATTCAGGGAGCAGGATGAGGAAGAGGAGGAGGAGGAGGAAGATCTGGAGGCATGAAGCCTCATTAAAAATAACTCAGAAAAGGAGCAGGAGTCGTGGGAGCACGTTTCCTCCCTGCAATGAGATGCAGAAGCTTCATCACTTCTCTCTCGAAAGAACTCTTTTAATAGGACCACCCCGCTCCTCCCTGTGGAAATCTTTTCTGGGTCTAATTGTGTTCCCCACCAGAGAGTCAGCTTAATGTCCAATTTGCATCTCCTCTCCTCTCCGTTTTGGGCCATTGCTCCTATTACTGCACCATTAAAGCACCTGAATCAATCCCTCCCTCTTTGTTAAGAGATGAAACAAGCACAAAAAATTCTCCACGTTGAGATTTAACTTCCCCTCCCCATTTTAGGCCAAAGTCACAGAAAATCGGCTTCTCGCTCTCTCTTCTGTGGGGTTCCCCGAGTCTAAAGTCAATCAAGGTCATGGGGCTTCCATGGACTCTCTCTCTCCAGCATCACAAAAAGGGACGCCCTCAATCTTGGGGAGTATGTGGGGACTTTCTCCTTACCTGTGGCCCATTTGGGGAATCATTTGTTTAGAGGATATTTGCATAGCTCCAAATGACTTTCTAGATTCATAGTTCCACCGACAAGGCACTAGTGCCATCGTTAACTCTTCCCCATAAATCATTTCTTTAATGACGAGGCATATGTCACAATCATCGATACATCAGTAATGCAAACTAATTTCAAGAGCAATCAATACATCATAATCCATGTATAAACCTTGGCCACACTCTCCACTGCTGCAAATAGTGCATGGGGGAAGGTGTGTGAGCATATATTTATGTATAGAAACTGAGCAGGGAGGTGATAATCACAGCCAGTCTTTGTGTAGTCATGTTTATAAATGCTTGATGAACTTTTTTCTCACTTCATTCTCACAACTTCTTTGAGAGGTCGGTGCTATTATCATGCTCATTTTACAGATGAGGAAACTAGGGCAAACAGCACTTGGTGACTTGTTCAGGATCATATAACAAACCAGTGCCCGAGGCCAGATTTGAACTTTGATTTTTTTCTGCCTCCAACTGCCATTCTTTATACACCTCACCCCCTGTAGAAGTGTAGGTATTGCATTCGTGAAGATACACCTCTGGGCTGCAAATCTTGTTCTTGATCCCTCTATGAACAGCCTCCAGCAGGCAGAAACCTTAACTGTCAGCTCCCTCCCCTATCATCCTCGATGCTGTTCGGATCTATTCCTATTCACAGGCTGACGAAGCAGTGACAAGTTCTTTTAAACTCGTAGCCACTCTTACAAGGGCATCGATGTAGTGTTACACTATTATACTGAGAAGTCATTGCATTAAACCAGAAAAATCCCCCAACTCCTCAGGGTGGCTCTTTAGGCAGTACAGAAAGTTCCAGCCATCTTTCTTCTTTTTTATTGTTTTTTTTTAATTTTTAAAATTTATTTATTTTTAATACACATTACTTTATGAATCATGTTGGGAGAGAAAAATCAGAGCAAAAGGGAAAGACCATGGGAGAGATGAGAAAAAGTCTCCATAAGTTTTTTTTTCTGGATGCAGAGGATATTTTCTGTCCAAAGTCTATTGGGATTGCTTTGGATCATTGAACCTCCGAGAAGAACCAAGTCTTTCATAATTGATGCTGTTATTGTGTACACCGTATTCCTGGTTCTGCTTGTTTGGCTCAGCATCAGTTCATGTAAATCTTTCCAGGCCTTTCTAAACTCAGCTTGTTCATCATTTTTGATAGAATAATAATATTCCATTATCTTCATATACCACAATTTATTCAGCCATTCCTCAAGGGATGGACATCTTCTCATTTTTCAACTTTTTGTTGAACAACAACAAAGAGTTGCTAAAACATTTTTGCGCATGTGGGTCCTTTCCCCTCCTTTATGATTTCCTTGAGACACAGACCCAGTACCATGGGTACACAGACCCATGGTATGATGGGTCAAAGGGTAGCACAGTTTGATAGCCCTTTGGGCAGAGTTCCAAATCACTCTCCAGAATGGTTGGATCGGCTCACAGTTCCCCCAACAATGTATCAGTGTCCCAGTTTTCCCACATCCCCTCCAACATTCGTCATTATTTCTTCCTGTCACTTAGCCAGTCTGAGAGGTGTGAGGTGGGACCTCAGAGTTGCTTAATTTCCATTTGTCTGATCAATGGGGATTTCGAGCATTTTTGCATGACTGTAGGTCAGCCATCTTTCTTCTCACTGGGATGTAGAGTGTTCACCTATGCTGCCCGATCCCTTTCTTCCACCAGCAGAGCAGATATCGTGACAAGACTCTCCAAGCTGGCTCTCTAGGTGATTCCCCCCAAGCCTCGGCTGGACTCCGGGGTCCTATACCTGGAGTAAGGGGGTTAAGTTTCTTTCCTCATTGTTCTTCCCTAGCAGATCAACAGGTGGCGGCAGAGAGTACCAAGTCCTCCAGAAACGGTTCAAGTTCCAGATTGTGGGTGGAGGGGATGGCAAGGCTGGTGTCCCAGTTGGGGGTGAGGGGTTCCCCAGTACCCGCTTGCTGCCCGCCCTCCTTCCTTGGCTCCTGCTGACCTGCTGGTTCTTCCCCACTCTGGCTGACTCAGCCTGAGCTCTCGGAGGCTCTTAGGAGGTAAAAGTCCCCAGATCCATCATTCTCAGAGCACGCGTTTAATCAGCCTGTCTCCTTCAAGCCATTATTGGATTTACCGCTTGCTGTGGTCGAACCCTCAAGCTCCAAAGAGAGTTCTGTGCAAATGAGTTGAGGGACCACAATGCTCTGGGGTCTCTGTTATTTTTAGATCCTCCTCCTAGCCTGTCCTCACGTTTTAATGAAAAAGCAAACAAACTGTATCCTGACAGCTGGCTTTTGAGGTTTTTAGCGACAAAAGGTGTTTTTGTTTTTTCCAACCATCACTAATGTATGAGAGGGAACACTTTCCAGCCTTCACAACTTGATTCAGTTTATTTTTTTTAACCAATGCGGTAATCTATTTTATGTTCCTCACATTGCATAATGAAATGATTAATCAAGAAAAGTAATAACAAAAAGTTCCCTCACAAGCACAGAAGCTTTAGTGGGAAAGGTGGACATGGGGGGGACCCAAGGATGCACATTTGTGCATGTGTGGTACACAAAGATGCAGCTGTGGCTGGTTGGGCAATCTAGAAGCAAAGCTGAGCGGTGCCCGGAGGTGCCAGGGCAGCCCGTGCATCCAGAGCTGCAGGGCTTTGGATCCGCTCGCCCTGCTGATTTTCTGGGCGTCCTGGGACCTTGGCCCCTGCTCTGGTGGTGCACAATCTCCGCCAGATGCTGGTGGGCCAGACTGCTTCGGGGGACTCCAGGTGCCTGATCTCTGCCCGAAGCTCGGGGCTCCCAGTGCGATCGCCCCCAGATTCTGCTCCTTGCTGCCTGGCTGGATGCTGCTAGCGACTTGCTTTTAGATGCTGACTCTGGCCAGCTCTTTCTGAGAGAAAAGTGGGCACTGCCCAGCCCTTTCCGTTCTAAGCCCAGGAGCGTCGTCTTGCTGAGGCTGCTCTGCGTCCTTGGTGTGGGAGCAGCCCCGAGTCTCCCTTCAGGTCCCCTTCTCTTCTCCATCTTGGCAAGGAAGCTTCTCCCTACTCAGCAAAACTCCTGAAATGGGGAAAGGAGCAGGGGAAAGCACAAAGCTGGGGGTTGGGGGACTCGGTCACTGTGTCCCCTCCCAGCCTGGCCACTCTCCGGCCCTTTTTACAGGCACATAACAGCCTAACGAGAGGGGCATCAGGACATAGAGGATTCTGGGTACAAGGGAAGAAGAGGCTGCTATTGGTCCCAGGAGGCTGCTGGTCAAGTTGGGCAGCGAGTATCCACCACAGCCGGTGATATCTATCTCCATCTATCTATGAATGTCTATTTATCTGTCTAAATCTATTAGTATAGATAGAGATAGAGAGATGGATGGATGGATGGATAGATAGATGGATGGATGGATGGATAGACAGACAGATAGATAGACAGATGGATAGACAGACAGACAGATGGATAGACATAGACAGACAGACAGATGGATAGACATAGACAGACAGATAGATAGATGGATAGACAGACAGACAGATGGATAGACAGACAGACAGACAGATGGATAGACAGACAGATAGATGGATAGACAGACAGATAGACAGACAGATGGATAGACAGACAGACAGACAGATGGATAGATAGATGATAGATATCAATGATATATGGCAATGTGGCCAGGAGATAAGGGCTCTGGCCATGTCTTTGGCTGGCTGGGTGAGCTTGGGCAAGTTCTTTCCTGGGAGGATCTGGTGCCCTCCTCTGTCACATGAAATGTTTGCTGGTGTTTTCCTGTGGCTCCTCCCAGCTCTGAGACGCCAGCATCCTGGGACCCCAGGCTCTCTGGCTTTGGGGCAGATTCCATGAAGGCGGCCCTCAGCCCCCCCCCCAACAGCTTCCTGGTTCCAGAGGGACTTGCAGCCGAGAGAACACGGGTGTTTTACCCTTTGTGCTGCCTCCATAGCAAGCCCATGCGGCAGGGAGGATGCTAGTGAGGAGGGGAGCTGACAAAGCTCCTGAATCCTCGGAGTTAAACAAGGCTCGGCGTTGTCTCGGAGCCAATTTGTTGGCCGAAGGGGCTGGCTTCGTTTTACAGAGAAGGGACGCTCTTCTGTCCTGCTGGCCAAGTCCCCCTAAGTTCCCTGCGCTTTGCTCTGTGGGGCTCTAGGATTGCCCAGTTACTAGCATGGGGTCTCCCCCTTTGGTACGTGAACTCTCTGAAGGTGGGGATTGTTTTGGCTGGGCTAAGTTCTAATTAGGGG
Source organism: Myrmecobius fasciatus (assembly GCA_023553655.1). Classification (NCBI taxonomy): domain Eukaryota; kingdom Metazoa; phylum Chordata; class Mammalia; order Dasyuromorphia; family Myrmecobiidae; genus Myrmecobius; species Myrmecobius fasciatus. The sequence goes on along the minus strand of JAJPUD010013045.1, from coordinate 40,498 downwards.
AGCCTCCCTAGGACAATGGCTGCCTCCTTATGGCCGCCTCCCCAGGAGGACGGCCGCCTCCCCTCCTCCTGCTGTACCAGTGACCACCTTGGAGGCGTCATTCCCTTGTTGCCCCCCTCCCTCACGATCCAGCTGCCAGGGATTTCATCTGCGGCCCTGGGCCCGCTGTCGTGGGAGGGGGACACGGCGGGGCTCAGGCCTCTTCCTTCTTGCCTAGCTGGTCACTCTGGGCCCCTCCTGGTACCCCAGCTGTGGCCGCCCCCTTTTCCTTAAAGCATTTCCTGGCCATGGGGGCCGCTGGCCCCGAGGGCCGGGGTTTGCTCCACGCCACGGTCCCTGAGCAGGGGAGAGCTTTCCTCAGCCCACAGCCCCGGTGGCAGCTCTTGGCGTTCCCTCAGACGGGATGAGGGCCCCGGAGGGGCGGCAGGTGCACAGTGATTGCCGCCCGGGCCTTTCCTCAGAGAGCCTCTCCAATGTATCTTGTCCAGAGCTTGTTTGTGCTGGGCTGTTGCCACTGCTTCCCTAACGGGGCTGAAGTCCTGGGGAGCAAGGCCGGGCTTTGGGCCCTTCTCCGTCTTTCCAGGGTGAAGGATCCAGCACACAGTAGGTCCCTATTGAATGCTTTTCACCTGACTCGAGTAGGGAATGAATGCAGTGATAACCACAGGTCATTAGATAATCTTTGTAAAGCACTTAGCATGAGGCCTGGCACACAGTAGGTGTTTAATCAATGCTCGTTGCTTCCCCTGCTCGAGCCCGGGAGCTGGGTCCTCCCCTGCGATCGGCTGGGGCTGCTTCTCTGCAAAGTACACATAACACCGACACCCCGAGTGCTCCCTCGGGGGGTGTAGGGAGGAGCAAAGCAGCCAAACCTCCCTTGCAAAGTGCAAAATGCTGCAGGAACGACAGTTCCCATGACTGAGAACGGGCCCTTTCCCAGCATCCTCAGTTCCTCCCTTGTCACAAGTCGCTGGCCTAGTTCCCCCTCACAAGGTGCGGGGCTGTTCCTCAGCCTGCGATGGCCAGCTGGTAGTATGAGAGGCTGTGTGAACCACCCTGAAACTGAGGCATTAATGTGGCCCCACTGGATACAGCACAACATCCTAGTGGAGGTCACCCCTGGCTTCACGCGGCTCCCGTTTGACGAGGGGAATAAGGCAAACCTCCCTGCAGCCATGCTACACACCGTTACAGGGAAGGTGCATGGGGGGGGGGGGCATGAGATCTAATGGAGGAGGTCGTCGTTAGCAGAGTCTCTGGGAGGAGAAAACATGAGCAGAACTCAAGGAGGTCCGGGCAAGGGCGGCTCGGGAGAGGCAGGGGCTCTGTCTGAGGCACAGAGCAGGAGGAGGGGCCCCAGGGCGCTGAAGCGGGGACGGCGGGGGGGGGGCCCTGGCTTCTGGGCCAGAGGAAGAAGAGTGCCCTTCATCGGTAGGCGAGGGGGAGCACTCTGGGGCAGGGGCTGACAGATGATTCCCTCATGGGCGTGATGGCTGCGAAGGGGAGGTCTGTGGTCAGGGAGGAGGAGAAGTGGTCCTCCTCCCTCTTACTCAGCTTCTCTTCCAGGCCGCCGTTGCCCACAGACGGAGGGCCCCTGCTCCGGGACCCCAAGGGAGCCCCCCACCCCCTGCCACTCTGGTTTTCCATGGGCGGGCCGCGCCATCACTTCTCCCGCGTGTGACACTAACGGAGTCGAGCCTTCGTTACTTGGGGTCCGGCCACTTTGCGGGAAACGGCCCCGGTGATGCTAGCATGGGCGGGCGCCCGGAGCCCCGGGCTGAGCCGGCCCTTCGGCTGCCATAGCCAGAGAGCGGGAGGGCACGTTTCCTCCCCGGGCTGGAAGAACATGCGATCAGGAAGCTGCAGTCATCCTGAAAGTAATTAGCGCCCACCCTGAACAAACGGAGCCCCCCCCCGTATCTTAATTAAATTAAATCCCAGGAAGAGTGGCAGGGAGCCGGGCGCTCTTATCTCTGGGCACAAAGGCCTCACCAACCCCGTATCTGCTCCTGAGGATCAGGGCAAGGCCCAAAGGTGCCGAGCGGCACAGGAGAGCGGAGCTGGGATGGGATCCGAGCGGACACCGAGCCTCAGACTGACACCCTGATAAACGGGAGGGGCTCAGGAGGGTCTGGGACCGGGGGGGGGGCTGCCGGAACTGCAGTCCCCTCCCCCAAATGTGGCGATCAGGGATGCCAGAGCAAGTCAAGGCCGGCGAGTCCCCCAGGAGACAAAAAGCTGCGCCAGCACACGCAGGGAAGGTCTGTGATTTGAGGGCGTGGCCAAGGTCACAGCCATTTCATTCTAAAATTCAGTCGGGCCTTCCTGGTCCCAAGGACACTGGTGGGCATCCCACCCAGAGCCAGGTAACAGGAAGGATGGCGGCGCCCTCCATAGCAACAGGCCCCACCCAGGACTTGCCTTGGGCCCCCCACCGGGGGTCCCTTGGTCTCCGTGTCCCCCCAGTTCTCCAAGATCACGAGCGCAGAGCAGCCGGTGATGCGCTCCGGAGGCCGTCTCTGCAGGGCAGCCGTCAGGCCCAGAGTCGAGATCCACCCCTGGCGGCTGGGCCTCCCGGAGCTGGCTCGCTTTGGGCCGCGATTCCATCCTGTTCCCACCGCGTCTGCCGCTGGGGAAAGTCAGCGAGAAGAGGGGTCTTTTTAAGCAATGACGGGCCATGTGTGGGATGCCCTGCCTTGGGCCGCCTCTATTTCCGATACGATCCCTCGGCACGCCCTCGCCCGCTCCCCTCTGCCACCCTTCCCTCTCCCAGGCAACGGAGGCCGGATTCTGGGGGCTCCGTGTCCATGCCGGGGCCTCCGCTCACTGCAAAGGAGGTCAGGCTTCCTGTTTCTGCTCTCTGCCTCCTTTCTGACCTCACACCGGAGCACTTTTTGGCAAGAAGAAAAGCCATCTACCCCCTAGTTTCCTGTGCCTATGAAACCGCTTTCCCCGGTCACACGGCCGGGATTTTTGCCCGTGGATGCTCCTGTTCCACAGAACTTGCCCGTTATCATGGATTTCCTGCCTACAAAGCAAGCGCACACGCAGAGGGCCTTGAATGGTAGAACCAGGAAGAACAGGATGAGCCCACTGTGACCGCCTGCAGCTGGGGTGGGAGTGGGAGGTCTCCCTGCTTCCCATCTCCCCCTGCTGCAGCCCATCCCCCACTCTTCTCAGAGGACAGATGTGACCATGCCCCCCCCACTCCTCGCTTACCCCATTGCCCCCAGGATCAAACAGCGATTCCTCTGGCATTGATTACGTCTCCTGGCACCTTCTTTCCCTCGATGCTCTCTGCCATCCAGAGACGCCGGACCCTCTCCCCACGGGAGAAATGCTGTCTCCCCTTTCCGGCTGGCCTTGTCTTCACCTCCCGGCTCCCCTGGCTTCCTTGAAGCCCCACTTTCTGCAGCGATTGTGCCCCCGGTGCGGCCTCCGAAGTCGGGACGGAGCAAAGTGTGGGTGACTCTCTGCTGCTCGTGCCAATTCTGGGCACGCCATCGGCCAGCGGCGCGCCGTCCGTACGGGGAGCCATCGGCCCCAGCAAATGGAGACGCTCTGCATGCTGCGCATAGGCCACTTCCCTTGGCGGTGAGGGCCGCGTTGATAACGAGGTGGGCACACACACCGCCAGAGCTAGCTCAGACTTGGGGAGGCTCAGTGTGGAGGAGGGGGGATTAGCCCGACTGCCAGACCGAGGGCCTACAGAGCCACCGGCTGATCTCATTGCCCTACACTGACTGGGAAACCTGGAGAGCCTGGGAGCGCCGGGCCGGGAGACCGAGTGGCTTCCATTTGCGCCGTCTCAGGAGGATGCCGAGGGTCACCGTGCCAGCATGAGAGCAGCCCCAGAGGCCTTTCTCAAACCAGAGTGCCAGGATCTGCCTGTGCCATGGAGAGCACACCTCGGGGGGCACTGTCCTCTTGCTAAAAGGCTATCTTATGGAGAACTCACCGGGCGAGAGGGCACAAGTGGTCAGACAAAGTGAAACAGAGACGCCCTCAAGGTCTTTCCAAAGAACTGCAGAATTGATTCTCTGGCACGGGAGGCCCCGGCACAGCACCGCCCAGCACAGGACCGCCTGGCACGGCACCCTCGTCGGAGAAGGTGCTGTGCTCTGTGAGCAAAGGCCCGAAGAAACGTGAGAATCCGCCCCAAGTGTTCGGGTGGGCTCTGCGTCCTGTGGCAGGGCGTTCCGAGCTCGTGATGGTCTGCTCAGCCAGTCGGACACATGGGACTCGCCTGGAACAAAGGGTACCAACCAGCCAGCCACCTGAAGCCCCCCTTTCTGCAAGAAGCGTTTTCCCGCTCTTCCTTAACACCAGTGCCATCCCTCTGTCACCCCGTATTTCTCTTTCCTTGGCAGGTGTTTGTGTGACATTCCCCCCCCCCATGATTTTGAGCCCTGTGCTTGCAGGGATGGCTTCTGCCTTTCTTTGCTTCCCCAGAGTTTAGCAGAGGGGCATGGGAAGCGTAACCCACGTCTTGGGGCAGGTGGGCAGAAGGATATCCCCTGGGGGAGGAGGGGAAAAGAAGGGTCCCGAGTCTTTGGAACACAGGGGGAGGTCCCAAGGAGGAGGAAGCCGGGAGCTGTGAAGAGGAAGAGCCACACCCAGCGATGTGGGGGATTGCTCTGACGTCCCAGGTGAGAGATCATCCTGGGAGACTCCGGCAGGGAGAGGTGACGGCCGCTGTGAGATACGGGGACAGGGACTCACCAGCTGCACAAGGACACAGGAAAGCCTGCGGGGCCCAGAGGATTTAACCCGCTCTCCTCCACATGCAAAACCGCTGGGCAGAATTCCCTGAAACGTAGCGGTCTGGGAGGGGAACCCGCACGGAGGGTTTTCCAGCTGGATTTGCCCCCCCGATCAGCCAGTTTTGCCGGCGTGGCTTCCAGCCCCATCATTTCTGGGTTCTTTTCTCTTCATGATCTTCCTTTCTCTAGCTCATCCTCCATTCATAGGGTCAAAGATGGAGCGCTCAGAGGGGCCTTAGAACTCCCTGAGTCCAATGAACGCATTTTACAGAGCAAGAAACTGAGGCCAGCCAGAGGGCCTGGGACAGCTGTGCTACTTCAGCCTCCTTGTTGCGTTGTCCTTTTCCAAGGTGATTTCGCTGGCTCTCTCGCAGCCTTGCCTTGGCTCACAAGCAATTTCAGTTTTCCCTTTTGGGATATCCGCAGCTCATAAAACTACCGTATCACTGGGAGAATACTTGTTTAAAGGCAGCAGCTGTTTTTCCAGCACTGAGCAGGTCCCGATTGTTCACAGGGTGACCCAGTTTCCCTAACCCCCCCCCCCCGCTCTCTTCCTCCCCTTCCCTTCTGGGACCGTGTAGTCCCGTCTCAGCTCCCGGCCTGGCCGTCCGGCTCACGTCAGAGACGGAATGATGGACATTTTCATTAGTTGTTGATCCCATTGGGACTGCCGGGCAGCATCACTGGCTCCGTGACAAGCCCCATGATGCTCTGGGGCTCACTTTCATCAGTAAAATGTTATGAGCAAACAGGAGCAGGAAAGATGAGCAGATCTCAAAGACTCCGGGGAGTCAGATAGCATCTAGTGGACTAAAAGTGTGTCCAGAGAGTTCCCTGCGAGGGGCCGGGAAGCGCTTCTTTCCCCTTTTTAAAAAGTAATTATTTCCTTTTTTTCCAATTAGACGTAAAGCAATTTTCAACATTCATTTTTTAAATAAAATGCTGAGTTCTGCACTTTTCTCTCTCCCTCCTTTCCCAACTCCCCACGAAGCAAGCAAGCAGATAGATAATCTCCAAGTTTCTTCTCTTTTTTGGGAAAGCCACAAAGACAAAGAGAAGGAAGCAGGATAAAGAGCCAGGACAGAAGTCACCCCTGACTTATATCTACGCAAAGAACAAAGGATGAGTAGAAAGGGGGGCACAGTCCTGAAGAGACGTGCTAGCCGGGCTCCAGCCCTCAGTGAGCCAGGGCAACCAAGCAGGGCTGAAGACAACGCGACTGTCTTTTGTTTCAACCTACACTGGGGGGGGCAGAGACAAGATGGCACAACTGCTCGGGGTGAGCGGGACCATGGCTGCTGGCCGGAAAGGAAGGCGATCGGGTCTTCTTGCACTGGAACGGGCTGAGCCGCCACTGGGGACGGTGAGCTAGGTCTGCCGCGGCCGGAGAACTCAGCCCAGAGTGATCAGGAAGACGCGGGTTCAAACCTCCTCCCAGACGCTAACTATCTCCTCTGTGACAGCGACAGCACCTGTGCCACAGGTGGCGTGAGGAGCACAAGTCTGAACGGCGGGGCTCTCCCTCGAACCCTTCCCATCAGGGAGAGGAGGCTGGCGTCCAAGACAGGACCGGGTACAACGAGCAGGAAGCAGCTTCCTGAGGGGAGCCCACATTTCCCGTCCCCGGGGAAACCTTCTCAGGGATGGAAAGGCCCAAGGGAGGAAATTTCTGAGCCGGAGCTCGTGATGGAGAGTGGAGATCCACGGCCCCCGGAGCAAGGTGAGCGCCTTTCAGTACAAAGGGGAAGAGCCGGGGACGAGCCACGGGCAGGGACCTCGGCTTCCCTCCGGCTGCATCCGCGGGGACGTGTGCCCTGCCGTGCAGGAGCCGCAGCTCCATTTGTACCTATTCACCCCGAGTCCCAGGAGACGGGGTGCCCAGAAAGGCTGCTGTGATGCTCCTCACACAGCTTCTGGGTGCGCGCTGACTTTACTTCCCCCGTTTGCTGGTCCTGGGAGCCCAGGAGACAGGTTTCCTGTGAGCGCCTAACTCTGTTGTTGGCTTTATTTCTCATGCGACTACCACAGGAGCACGGGCAATCCCAGATTTAGGGCAGGTGTGGGCTTGGAATCCCATCGACTTATACATGAGAGAAATGAAGAACCGAGTCAAGGGCACAGGCACCAGGAGCTGTTTGTCAGAGACCAGTGGGATGGTGCTTCACTGGACAAAGCCCCCAACCCGACACTCTACAGCATTGCTCAGCACGGTCGTTCTGGGTGTCCCATGCCCCATTTCTGCCACTCTGCCAACTGTGCCTACGGGAACAGGTTACACCCAACCCAGGGGCATTTACAGATTAGCATGTGGTCCTTGCATGGGTGCCCGGGGCTCAGATCTCCAACAGCTCATGGCCATTCTCTGGGGTGAGCTTTCCCCTTCCTGGCCAGGCCCCTTCTCACCCAGCAGCCTCGGGCTCACAGCACGTCTCCAGCCCCCTCCGTGCCCTGGTGAGATTCCAAAATGGGCTTTCCTGTGTGGGGCATTTATTCAAGGAAATGCTGTCCTGGGGGTCTTTGGTTGCGCCGTTTAACACCTTGGCCTCAGTATCCCCATCTATAAAATGGACCGCTTGTTTGTAAAGGGCTCTTAAAGTTCCCCCAGCAGATACTGGATCCTATCTTGATCCTTGGGTTGGGCCAAAGGTTTAGACTTAAGTCTTTCCTCTCAGTTCTGCTGCTTAGCACAAAACATTAGGCTGGTGACTTAGCCTGTGACCAGTTCTCTGGGGAGGGGGCTCCGTGCTGGCCGTGTCTGCATCGCCACCGACTGGTGCGCCGTAACTGCGGCCTAATAAATAATATTGAGGGGCCGAGCGAGTTACCCTGGGTCGGTCCCTAGCCCCCCCCCTCCACGCCTGACCCATTAGCAGCATTGACCACTCGGGGCCTAACTGCAATCAAGGAGAGAGTCCCTGAGCTGGGAAGTTCCCACCTGGTGCCACATGTGAGGAACAGAGAGTGGCGGCCTCAGCCTCCCCCTCCCCCTCCCCCCGCTCCCTGGCCCCATCCCCCTGCCTCCCGGCCTCCCCCCCCCCCCAGAGCGATGCCCCAGAAAAGAACGGGCCCAGGCCGGTGGTAGAAACCTGCCCTCCCTCCAGGAGGTCAAACAGCTTTATTTGGGTTAAACACACAGTACAGAAGCCCTCTCTGGGGTGGGCACGAGTGACCCCTTCCCTTCAGCCACTCTGCTTTCCCGCCAGCTTTGGTACGAGTGATTGTGCTCCATCATTTCCTTAAACACTTCTCCTCTCACAAACAACACGAAATACAAACGGAGTCCGGAGGAGGAGGAGGCCACAAGCGGCACAGTGGTGTCGGGGGAGGGAACGACCTCCGTGTCCCTGGCCCAGCCGGGCGGCTTCACCTGGCGGACACCACACACTGTGCCCCGTTCCCCGCCAACAGCCGGTGAGCCTCCCTCTGCGGGTGAGCGGCGCCAGCGGGGGTCTCCAGGCTCCTCCGCCCGCCACCAGCAGGCGGCAATGGCGGGCCCCGGGCGGGCTCGGCTCCCGGGCCTAGTACTTCACGGGCCACCCCGCGCCGTGGGAGCTGGCGCAATTCGTCCTGCAGCTTGCCGAGATCACGGGGACGCTCTGGGAGGGGCAGTGGGGGGTCACGAGCCGCAGGCCGCCCTGGCCGGCTGGAGGTATGACATTGCAGTAGACGGGCACGCCGGCGGCGGGGAGCGTCCCCGAGCCGGGGCCTGACTGACCGGGGAGCACCAGGGCTTGCTGGTAGGATTGCTGGGGCAGCCCCGGAGAGCCCTGAGTCATGGGCACCTGGAGAGAGAAGCGCCAGTCAGCCCCGCCAGGAGCCCAATCACGGCCCTCCTTCCGGCCCCGTCCCCATCCTCCTGCCCTCTCTTAAGGAGCAGGACCCGGACTGTGGACACACTGAACCTGAGTTCACACTTCCTGTCCATGACCTTGATCAGCTCTTTTAAGGGAACCTTAGTTTCCTTCTCTGAAAGCCCAGGGCCTGCGCCTTCCAGTTCTAGATCGAGAACCCTGCCGGCTATGGCATCCATGCTAATTAGCAGGCAGCCAATGGGCTGTCAGCTGCCCTTCCACTCCCCAGAGTGGGGGACCAGAAGAAAGTTCCTGCATGGGTGCGTGTGCGCACACTGACACTGACACACACTGACACACACAACTGACACTGACACACTGACACACACACTGACACTGACACACACAGTCACACTGACACATACACACTGACAGTGACACACACACACACTGAGACACACTGACACTGACACCCTGACATCATACACATACAATCACACTGACACTGACACACACACTGACAGTGACACACACACACACTGACAGTGACACACACACACACTGACACATACACACTGACAGTGACACACACACACACGGACACACACACAGTCACACTGACACACACACACTGACACACCCACTGAGA
>JAJPUD010013045.1:5813-31285 GCA_023553655.1 Myrmecobius fasciatus | reverse complement strand
GAGAGGGAGAAGAGGGCAGGGAAAGAGAAAGAAAGAAAAGGGAGAGAAAGAAAAAGACAGAAAGACAGAGAGAGGAGGAGGAAAGGAGGGAGAGAGAGTGTGCACTGAGTCACTGACTTCAGGCTGCAGCTCCTTCAGGTCCATCCCTGCCCTATCATGTGTGGTCTTAGGAACGGCCCAAGACCTCAGTTTCCTCTTTTGTCCAAAGGTAGCCTGTGGGGTCCTTTCTAGCTTCAGGCCCTACAGACCCCTCTGCCCCTGAGCAGATGCTGCTAAAGCTCAACGGCTCAGACGGTGACTGGACTTTGAAGAGTAAAAGCTCCAGAATAGCTGGGAGAGCCCCAGCCGTGCTGCTTCACGGGCACTTTGAGCTCCCGCTCGTGCCATCACAGCAAAGCGTGCCCCGTGATACCTGGGATCTCTGCTTGCCGAGACCCCCTCCCCCTTTCTCCAGGTCTCTTGGAGAGATTCTGGTGAAAGTGGCTTCCAAAAGAGCCCCATCTTCCAGAGCCCTAGAACATGTCAAGTTGCCTTTAAAATAATCCTGAGCCGACCACTCTTCCGGGGTCCACTTACAGAACAGTTTTTTCTTCTAGTATTTATGCAAAGCAGTGTAGGACTCAGGACTCCGCCAGTTTGTGGCCTGGGGCACTAGGGATAGGGCTGGTGATCCTTGTGCTCCTCACTGTTGGAAGGAAGGCAGCAGGAAAGCCAGAGAGGGAAGGTTCTATCTAAGGAGAGGGTGTTAGTCATGCCCGAAACTAGCCTTTATTAAGCGCCTATGATGTACCTGACGCCGTGCTAAGTGATGGGTGCACAAAGAAAGGCAGCAAGCGGTGTTCCCAGAGGAGGAAGGATGGGGGAGGCTCTCGGAAGGGCTTGAGGTCAGGCTCCAGAGGAGCTGAAGGGGAGCAAGGGCCCAGTTTCCCTGGGCTCCCCGCCCTGCTCCCTCCAGAGCCGCCTCCCCTCGTGATGGGTGATTTTCAATATGCAGCAACTTCACGGGAGGAGGCTCTCACAGCCCAGCCCGGGAAGGCAAACAGACATGCATGTGGGGGCCAAATGGCGGCTCCTTTCTCGCCGTGATTCCTGCCGGACTTGGCCCCCCGAGGAACCCACAGCTGGCAGCTTTTAACGGGGCCGCCTGGCGCTCCTTCCACGGGCTCTCGGCTCTCGGCCGGGATGCTCCTGCTGCTTTCTGTGGACGGATGTGGCGGAGCATCTTGGGTGCGCTGGGGGTTGCTTCCAGTAGGAGGAGGCTCGGGGGAGGGAAGTGGGCAGGAACACCCCCTTCTGCCCTTCCAGTATGGAGAGTCCCAGAGCCTCCGGGAGCCAGAGGGCCCGCAGTCTTAACAGCGGCGAGTGGGTATTTTCTCCTTAGCCAAGAGTCCCAGAATCAGGGGACCCGAGAAACCATCAGCTCCAGTGCCTTCATTTTTACAGCTGAAGACCCTGAGGCCCAGAGAGGTTCAGAAAGGACCAAAGTCACACAGCTAGTGACTGCCGGAGGCAGCAAGTGAATTCCGGCCTTCCTGGCTTTGATCTCCTGCCAGCTAAAGCCACAGAACATGGGGCTCCCGTTGCCCCCCACGCCCCCGTATAATCTTTATAAAATGTGGAAATGGGTCTGGAGGACACGGCGTTCGGAGACAGGCAGACAGCAGAGTGAAATGAGATGGGAAGGGCAGTGACTGAAGTCGCGGGTCCTGGGTTCCAATCTCTCTTCTCACTTGTACCACTTACACCCATAGTCGGCTCGGTGCAGCCCGTTCCTGTGGAGGAGCCTCAGAGACAACTAGACTATGGAGCGTGGTCCCTGGCAACCTCCTTCACACCTAGAACCCGACTTGCACTTGGTGATTAATTAAATTAACTGGGCCTTAATTGGCAGCCAGAACAAATGGGGGGGGGGATGAGATGCTCACGGATGCCTCGAGGTAGGAATTCTGCCAAAGCCTTCTTCTCCAGCCTGGGAGGTCTCTGAGCCTCAGTTTCCTCATCTGCACGGTCTGTGTGGGCCCATGGTGCCAGGGACAACCATCACCCCCTTGAAAAGTCCAGAAGCCAAACTAAAGCGGAGGGAGAGCCGGGGAGCGCTTTTTTGTTCGCGGACGGTCGGGCACAGAATTCAGCCTCTGAAGGTGAGACGCAGCAAAGAACGGGTCGGTTCTGTGCCGCTTGTGCCAACTTCGGCCTAACGACACCAGAGAAGGCAGGTTCTCCGCAGCCAGCGCCGAGCCAGCCACACGTGGAGCCGTCGGTCGCAGCAGATGGAGAAGGGGGGGGCCTTGTGGCTGTCTGCTAACTTGGGCAGCGCGCTTTCCAGGGATGTCCGCTTTGCCCACGAGGTGCTGCCCACCTTGCCAGAGCTAGCTCCGTGTCCGGAGACTCCGAGGGGAAGGGTGGGGGCTGTCTGCCCCAAAGAAGGCCTGCTGAGCCTTTGCACAGACCTCAGTGCCCGAGCAGGGCTCCAGGACCAGGCCAGGAAGATTTAGACGCTCTCCGCAGGCCGAGGCTCCGGCCTTTCCGGAGCTCCCAGTCCACTGCAGAGAACGGAACCGTCGGGCCGGCCCCATCGGCCTGAGCCAAACTCTCCTAAAAGCCTGTATGATGGAGACCTCACAAGGCAGGCTGAAGAAGGAAACGTTCATGGGCTCTCTGAGGATCTTTGGAACCAGTGTGAGAGGTGGGAGACCCCGGCCCAGGACCACCCCGGAATCAACCTCACGTACAAGGGGGGAAGGACAATTAGGCAGCAGTTCTTCTGGGAAAAAAGATCTGGGGCCATGGGCATCAGCCCTAGGATGTGGCAGTCCAAGAAGCCGGGGGTCCTGGCACTGCACTCAGGGGAGGGGACAGCTCACTGTCACCCTGCTCAGGGACTATTTTGGAGATTAATAATCTGCAGAGCTGATTAGCAGCCTCAGGCACTGTATGTAATATGCAGAAAAATTGTGACGAAGCCCAGAAAGGAGGCTCACGCTCATCCAAAGCCTCCCCTGACCGTCAGCCTAAAGGGGCCCTCTCCAGACCCCTAGAGCCTTGGCGGATAGCGGCAGGGGTCTAACTCAGGATGAGCAGCAGAGCAGGCCTGGTACGCTCCAGCCCGCTGTCCATCGACTGCCAGTTAATTAGCAGAGCCACCAGCAGGGCACCGTCTCTGACCTCGGGAGAACTGGGCACTTGTTGAATGGAAATACTAGCCGCCAAGAGATGAAACAAGATGGGAGCTCTCCTGCTGAGAAGGGAGTGGGGGAGATGGCAGCTCCCGGCACGTCGCTGACAAATGTCCCTCCGAGCTGTGCGGGTGGCACAGACACTGCCACAGCCGGCTCCATTTCATTTTCCCTTAAAGCCCAAATAAAATTAAGTCAGCCTCTTTTGAATCATGCGCCAGTGGAGAAACTACTCAAAGAGAAACCGAAGGGGTTAACTTTGGATATCGCACAAACCTCAGAGAAAGAAGGGATCATCGGCCATTCAGAAGTAGCAGGATTACATGGAAAATGAACATTTACCATTGGAACAGGTCGGAGCCGAAGGATCTTAGTTTGATAGGAATGGTTCCTCTGAAGCGGGCCACCCTGGACTCTAGGAGGGATTCGGGCGAGGGTCGGCGCCGGCCCGTCAGCCAGGGTTTGGGGCTCCCCAGTTTCGGACTCTCTTTGTATGCAGAGTCCTCTTGTGCTCAAGCTGGGGTCCGTGGGCTTCCATTCTGGTCAGCACAGTGGGGTGGGCAAGGCTTGGCTGGCTGGGGGATCTTCCAGGGATTGTCCAGAGACTTCAACATCTGAGGAAGACCCGCTGGGGACTCTTGGATTGGGAGGCTCTGGGGGGTCAATGACCATTCCAAGAGCACTCTGATGGTCTCCTCATGGGGGCCCTTGGGCTTCTCTAATCATCAAAGGAAGCTCTGGGGGAGAGGAAGTCTCTGTCTCCACTTTGGTCAGCCATGGGAATAGAAGCACAAAGTCTTGGGGACTGGACTCCTCTACGTGCCCCCAATCTGGGCTGCCTTTCCGGAAGTCTTCCAGTTAATGGTAACCAGGACGATTCTGACAAAGACCGGTCTGCTCTCCTCCCTTCTCTAATTAGTAGCTATTTTGCCCAAGTGTATACAAATAAATGTGATATTCTAAGGGAAATCAATGAATTGTTACCAAAATATAGATTGGCCAGATGAATAGAGGAGGAAGTAAATTAGGTAATAGTTCCTTTTTAGAAAAAAAGAAATAGAACAAGCCATTAATCAGCTCCCTATGAAAAAAATCTCCATGCACAGAAGGATTTACATGTGAATTTTACCAAACATTTAAAGAACTATTAATTCCAATCCTAAGCAAACGGTTTGGAAAACTAGGGACAGAAGGAACCAGATTTCTTTTATGATACAGATACGGTGCAGAAACCAACCCAGGAAGAGTCAAAACAGAGAAAGAAAATTCATTTCCCTGATGAATATTGACGCACAAATTTTAAGTGAAATATTAGCAAAGCTAGGTGGCTTGAGGAAGATCTGGACACATCACAAGTCCCTGGTCATTAAAGGCAGGAGACGGGGCAGGAAAGCTGCAGGATTCCCCATCCCACCTCCTTTCTCTCCTCCTGAAGGCTTCCCTCTCTCCATTTCTCAATGGCCGGCCCCAAGCAGGAGCCAGAGATGCTGAGAGCCTCCACCCCTGAGCAGCCCCACCCCATCCCAGAAGGACTACAGTCATCTCTTGGCTTGTGTCCAAAGGTGGCTTTGAAACTCCAGGAGGCTCTGTGATGTAGCAGGGATGGGAGGCCCGCAGGGGTGTGGGTGCAAGGGTCATTGTCCCTAGATTGCCTCGGGACATCACATTCCACATTGGGCAAGGGCTCTCGGAAAGGGGAAGCTCTCCGTGGGCAAACATGGCTTCCCTCGACTTGGTAAACCCTACCTAGTGCATAGAAATTCATCTATCAGTTCTAATTGACTGATTTCTTGAAAGTGGTTGAGAGACTTTTTAGAGGCAGGGCCACTGAAAGGCCATATTTGGGGGCTGTCTGCGTGCCCTCTGGGTGATGACATGGCTGCTATTTCCCCTGAGTCTTGGCCACCAGAAACTCCACGTGGAGGGCAGGGAGCCGGGCCCCTGGGAGTGGGATGGATGGAGGTCTGGGACCTGGAGCTGTCCAGCACAAGCATCTGGGTACTGATACCCCATGTCTGCTGCAGCCCAAACTCACTTTGCTCCAGCCCTCAGTGAGGCTCAAAGTCATCTGCCTCGCCACCCACCTTGAGGCCATCTTTCTGCCAGGGTGCCCTTCCTCACTGGCCCACTTTGCCTGCTGAAGGCTCCCTTCCTTCTGGGGCTGCCTCCTCCATGAAGTCCTCCTCGAATGGCTCTGCTTTCTGCCCGGCCCTTTGTTGTGACACGGTAACGCTATCACATGGGACCCAATCTGGTCTGCAAGTCCCTCCAGAGCAGGGGCTGTGCCATGCCCTCCTTAGCCCCACTGCCCAGCAAGGTGGGCCATGCCCAAAGGGGACGCTTCATGAGGCTCGGGAAGGATGCCCGCCCGATTCCCCATCCCCGACGCCCCTGGCACACGGCCGCTGGTGCAGGGAAGGTGAGAGGGCTCTGGCATTATCTTCATGGGGTGCCACGGGGCCCTCTGAAGAAGGTGGTGAGAAGGCAGAAAGGTCTATCAGCCCTGTCAGCTCCATGCCCCGCTTTGGCAGACTTTGCCCAATGTGCCGAGAAGAGGCAAGCACCCCGCACCAGTATAACAGAGAGCTCCTTCAGAGCTGGGTCAATCAGTTAATTAACAAGCACTGGTTAAGCACCTACTGCATGCTGAGCACTGTGCTATACACTGGGAATATCAGCAACTGCCCTTAATAAATCACAACCCATGAGGCAAAACCAGAAGAGATGGAAGCAGTCATAGAGGAGACGGCGATGGTCAAGGGGCAGGAAAGGCCATTTAAGAAGAACCCATTCTACTGAAAATAATCTATTAAAATAAATGTCATTCCTAATAATCCCTCCCCCCCAAAATCAAAGGAAAACAGCTAATGCTGAGGTTCCACGCGTCAAAACGACAAAGCTGGTGCTGGTAGGACTGGGGAGAAGCAGGATTGACAAGTGATTGAGTCAATGCTATTATTGCAAATATACTTTTAAAAATATACACATATATATAAAATTATATATAGATATAATTATATAAAATATACTTTTAAAAATATACAGATATAAAATTATATATAGATATAAGTATATAAAATATACTTTTAAAATATAAATGTAAGTATATAAAAATATACTTTTAAAATATATATATGTAATTATATATAGATATAAGTATATAAAATATACTTTTTAAATATAGATATAAGTATATAAAAATATACTTTTAAAATATACATATGTAATTATATATAGATATAAGTATATAAAATATACTTTTAAAATATACATAGATATAATTATATGTAGATATAAGTAAATAAAAATATACTTAAAAAAGGTAGATTCATTTGTTATTGGGGCAGCCGGGGGTGCCATAGTGCACAGATCACTGAGCCTGAAGCGAGGAAGACTGATGGCATGAGCTCAAATCTGACCTCTGACAGTAACTAAATGTGTGATCCTGGGCAAGTCACTTCACTTCTCTCTGCCTCAGTTTCCCTAACTCTTACACGGGATAACAACAGCACCTGCCTCCCAGGGGAGCTCAGTGAGGTAATATTTGGAAGGATCTTTTCAAGCTTAAAGCTCGATGGGAGTCTTTACTATTACTAACAACGCCTCTGCCGTCCACTGTGGCAGAGTGTCTCTGCCACAATATTGCACCTAAAACACACTTGGTTTCCCCAGAGCCTTTGAGCGACAGCTCTCCCTCTCCTTGGCCATGGGGACCTGTGACATTGGAGCCGCCGCCAAAAGGCAGGGGAGGGAACAAGCATTTCTGCGGCCCTACTATGTGCAGACCTTCTCTCCCATTTTGAATCCCAAAGGCAGTCGCCCGCTCTAAGGGCCCAGGCCACGTGAAGGCAGTGTGCTCTTGTCATTGCCTCTCCTAGCTGGGAAATGGACTCGCCGCCACAGGACGCAGCCAGAGAGCGCGAAGGATGCGCGGGCAGCCTCCCAGGCCCCCCGCACCAGGAAGTGTCAGTGTTCCCGGGAGCCGAGCAGCCGGCGTGGAGAGCTTTCATTAGTGACTTCACAGACCCACAGGAAGCCACGCTTTTGGAGACCCCAGACTTAATGAAGGAAAGTTAGCCCTCCAGCCAATGGCAGGTGAAGGTGGAAAAGAGGCTTCTAGGGCCTCCCAGGAGGCCGGCCATTATGAAGGAGACTGTGAGAGAGAGATGGAGCCCCCTCCCCTCACGGGGGATCTCATAGCTTCGAGGCTGGAGGTGCTGGGTCCATTATCTTGGCCACGTCCCTCCACCCTCTTGTCAGAAGTCTGATCAGGGACCTGGAGACGCAGGTGGAAGGATGGAGAGAGTGGATTGGCTGCTGCTTGGCACCTGAAGACCTACTGTGTGAGAGCAGCCGCCCAGAAGCAGCGGCAGGAGCCTCCCGGCCTCCATCGTTCTGCGCTTTGCCTCTGTCCTGCTTTGGCTCATGGGAGGCTCCCTCTCCTGTCCCCGGGCCGGGGCCATCCTCCTGCCATGGCTGTCGGCTCCCATCCTCAACTCCCCTAGAGCCACCCGACATCCCCCTCCCGCCCCAGGACGAGCTAACCCGTGGGCCGCTTTCCCCCCAGGAGAGGAGCGGCCCCCATAGCAGGGGGTGGGCCAGCTCTGTCAGGCGGCGGGTCTCCTCGGACGCCCACACCTTCCCGGCCGGTTTCAGCCACCCTTAAGCTGCCCCTGGCGCGGGTCCCAGGAAGAGCTTCCTCCACTCTGTGTCTCAGGCTTCTCTCTGATAATCCCTTTCCCTCCCGGAGCCTCGCGTCCCTCCCCCGTCAGAGAGGAGGGCTAAGGCAGGGGCTGAAGAGGCGGCAGCCAAGTGACAATGGCGAGTCCTCACTAATGCACCCGATATCAGGTGGAAAACGGCAAATCTGGCCCCAAAGGCAACGCTCGCCAAGTGCTGGGGGCCGGGACCGGAGCAAGCCTGCTCTCCGAAGCCCCGGGTGCTTTCTGGCTTCCTGGCTGGGCCGGGACCCCGACCCCCGCCGGCCCGGCAGCTCTCCCAGGAGGTTGGAGGGACTCTCCGCACTCGAACTCTTTATGCTTTAAAATCGACTTCTGCGCCATCCTCCCCACGCCCGTATGAGTCCTCCAGGAAGCTCGTCCTCCCACCCCTCAGCCGAGGCTGGTCGAGGCTCGAATTCGAGTCCTGCACTTGCAGGGCGGTCTTCCTGAGCCGCCCTTCCCTGGGCCTCCCCTTTCCTAGGCTGGTCTCTGGACAACAGTCACTCGCCTCTTTGGGGGGCACTGCCACTGCCTTTCTCCTGTGGGCAGAACCTTCAGGGGCCCAGGGTCAGCAGCACTGGCAAATGAGGGGGGCTGGAAGCAGCGACTCTCCTGGCAGCCCCAGAGCGAGGGGGGGCGTCCATGTCCAGCAGAAGCAGTGAGCTATGACACGCGGCACGGCGGGGACGACAAAGCGGCGAGTGTCTCAGGGCGGCCCAGGCCCTCAAATACCACCTGGCAGGAAATAGCGGGGTACGGGGCGGCCGCCTCCTCGGGAAGCTACACGGGGAAAAACCGGGAAGTGGCCCACCTCGTCCAAACTGAAATCCCGGCCACTCCCAGGGAGGATTTACCTGAAACGGAAGTTATTCTGTCCCTGAACAAGGGAGCCCAGAAACCCTTGGGCTGATTCATGTCAACTGCCTGGTGATAGGCAGGAGGCCGCCAACAAAGAGGTGCTCCTGTCCCTGGATGGGCACTCGCCGTCCTGAGAGGACACTCGCCGTCCCCAGATGGACACTTGTTGTCCCCAGATGGACACTCTCTGTCCTGAGAGGACACTCACTGTCCCGAGAGGACACTCACTGTCCTGAGAGGACACTCGCCGCCCCGAGATGGACACTCGCCATCCCGAGAGGGCACTCGCCGTCCCCAGATGGACACTCGCTGTCCCGAGAGGACACTCTGTCCTGAGAGGACACTCGCCAGCCCGGGCCCAGAAAGCGAGGGCTCGGGGACAAGAACGTCCTTTGTCCAGCTGCACAAACCTGGCCCGTTTGTTGATCTCGTTGACTCTGCTCAGAGCCGACTATGGTGTCAATGAAAAGGAAGCGAGAGAAGGAACGGCCGACTCGTTCATAAACACACGGTGGTTTCCTGGGCAAGCTGGTAAAGGGGGACCTCTTTGCAGGGGGGTCCATCTTGGCTCTGAGGGCGAGGCAGAGATGGGGGGCCGATGATCTCGGAGGGAGGCACGACGCTGCCGGAGGCCCCAGGCTCCTTGCAGGCCATGAGCTCTGAGGCACCTTACCCGAATGCCCGTCTCGGGAAGGCTGCGGTGGCTCTAGAAAGACTAGCGATAACTTATGTTCTGGGGCACGGTCAGCCCCCCCTGCGTGACAGCCGTGATTTATGGGAGCAATTCAGACTCCCCGGGAAAGTCTATTAGCCTCGCCTCTGCCCACAAAGGGCGTGTTCTCGCCACGGAGGGCGGGCGATGATCAATGACCCACCGGAGCTCCAGAAGCAATTGGCCCATCAGGTGCCCACGGGCCCCAGATTACCGCGATGACGCACTTCTCGTGAGAGCAGCAGCAGGCAGAGCCCTCGTGAGAGCCAATTGGCAGCCTGGCGGGGCCGCTTCTGGGCAGGATGGCAACAGTGGGGAAGGCGGGTCCTCCGGGGGTCTTCCAGGACGCCTGGAGGCTGGCAAATGTGCTGACTGGCTGAGCCCCACAGAGGGATTCCCAATGGGACGCTCGGCGGCTTCTGGCCACTTTTAACAAGGTCAGACTCGTCCTGGCTGTGTGACTCTGGGCAAGTCACTTAACTCCAATTGCCTCAGGAAAAAAAAATTGGTGACCACATCGTTTGCCTGATTTCTCCAAATCCTCCTCCTGGAGCCTCTTCCACGCAATACCCTATTGTCAGAGCGCTCTCGTGCATCTGGCATGTCTTCCCTTTTCCAGACTCAATGTCTCCAGCTCCCTCCTCTGGCCCTCCAATGTCTGGAACCCAAGAGCTCCTACATCCCGGTTGTGGTAGCCCCTGGAAAGCGTCCAGCTGCGGACTCAAGCACAGTCCTAGGGGCGGTCTCACCAGGAGGACATAGTTTGGGCTCCTTAATTCCTGGAAACTCAGCTCTTAATTCAGCCTGAGACCATGTCATCAGAGAATCCCTAAGACTCCGGGCTCGGATGCACCCAGCTTGGTCTAAATGGGTCATCCTCTTCTCCTTCCTCCTCCCCTGGGTAAATCTTTTACTGGGCTATGGATAGCCCTCTTCGGGCTTCCCCCAGTGCAGGTGACATGGTGCCCTGGTCACAGTCAATCACTCCAAGTCCCAAGTCCACACACAGTTCCAGTCAGGGTCCCTTGATCCTACTCCCGGGGAATTGAAAAAGATGCACAAACTTCACAGGGACCCAAATATACACAGGAACCCCCCCAGTCGACTCCTCCCTGACTACACCATGCAGGTAATTAGGAGCTGCTCTCGTGGCAGCTCTCTGACAGCACAGGAGTATTCCTCCCTCCCAGAGGGTTTTTGTACCCGGCGCCTTCCCTTGCCTTCCCTTGCCTTCCCTTCCCTTCCCTTGCCTTGCCTTCCCTTGCCTCCTAACTATATTTTAGACTTTCCTGGCAGGAAAACAGCAGAAATCTTCTCTCCATGGGCCATCCAAGTAACTGAGTGACTGAGATGGCCAAATAGGACATTGGACAGAAAGATCTAAGGGCCCGACCTTCAAAGAGCAGGCAGCGTGTGAAAGGGAGCTCAGGCTGGCAGCCCCCATCAGGGACTCCTGGATGCAGGTCCCTGGGAGACGGCTGCCAGGCTGAGACGGTAAAGCTTATTTTTTGAACCCACGGGCAGGACTTTGCATTTATCTTCATTAAACACCATTGTATTAAGCAATGCTCTCTAGCCAGGCAAGGTCTTTTTGGATCCCTGACTGGCTCCTAGTTTGTTAGCTGCCCACCCTGGCTCTCTAGTTTCCGGCTATAACAATCGTGAAACCTCTGCCTTTATCCTTCAATCAACCATGGCAGGCTCTGTTGACATCAGGATAGCCTCAGGGTGAGTGACTCTATGGGCAATTTGCAGCAGCGGAACCCCTGTCAACATCATAGGTTGTTACTATTACTACGCAGCTGATAGTACGCTAATGTTACTACAACGGGGGCGGGGGGATAAAGCCAGTGATATCTTGTCTTTTGGTAACAATGGCCTGGTCGTCCAGGGATCAGATATCCTGGGAAAAAGTGGAAGGGGCCACTCGGTTCAAGAATGAGGGGTGCCACAGGAGATGGGGCTGTAGCCTTGGGCCTTGATGGTGGATCATGAGACACTGTGGCAAATGGCTGCCTCAGATCTGGGGAGCAACTGAGTCCTTCCTCTAGATAAGTCAAGGATGAGTGTTTCATGGGGAAGAGCTTATATTGGAACGACCAGTGAGAGAAAGACCATTCTCTGAGCAAGCGACGGTTGTAGAGGAAAAGGAGGAGGGATTTAGTGAGTGCCCCGGCCAAAGCGTTACACAGAACGGCCATCTCCCTCTTGGTCCCTTGGGCACTGAGTGGCAAACAAAAACGGTCACTTCGGGTGCGATAAATTGTCACCAGGGTTGAGCACATGGGGAAAGTCCATGAGCACACAGCACGTGGCTTGCCGCATCTCCATCTGCGCCCTGCTCCCCCCGGCTCGTGCCCCAGTTCTTATTGTTCGTCTCACCTGCTCTGCTGTCCCTTGGTACTGCTCATGTTCAAAACGGGCCACGAGGCTTCCCTACCAGGGCAGATTGAGCAAGACTTTGGGCAGCCCCCCAGCTTCCCAGGCCCCCGTCCTCGGGCTTCTTTCCCTTCCCCACCCTTCTCTATTCATGGCTACTTTGGCCGTGGGCATCACGGACTCTTCTCCCAGAGCAGCTCAGATTTACTGCTTCCTTGGAAGAGCGAAGTCTCGATTCTTTCCAGCGGGACGCTTCGTCACAGCTGAATTCAAACTTAGGAAGGATTTCGGTGAATACTTAAGGCTCCGGGAGTCTCCAAGGGAGGAAAACACAAGACAAATGGAGTCCTGACAAACCTTGGGGGTTATCTGATGGAGGGCGTGAGCGGGTCGATAAGTCTTGCGAGAGGCAATGATAGCTTAAATATCAAAGAATCCGTCACTTCTGAAGGAGAGAAACAAAGAAGGCTAGAAAGGGAAAGAGCAGAGACAGAAATGCGGAAATAGAGACAGAAATAAAAGACGCAGAGCTACAGTCAGACAGAAAAACCAAGATGGATTGAATCAATTGGGCAACAGGTTCTTGGAGATTAATCTT
Source organism: Myrmecobius fasciatus (assembly GCA_023553655.1). Taxonomy (NCBI): domain Eukaryota; kingdom Metazoa; phylum Chordata; class Mammalia; order Dasyuromorphia; family Myrmecobiidae; genus Myrmecobius; species Myrmecobius fasciatus. The sequence continues at coordinate 18,841 of JAJPUD010013045.1, read as the reverse complement.
AGAAGGTGTTATCAGCAGGGGGAGTGATGGAAGAGGAAATGGATGAAAGGAAGAGGGAGGGAATGTTTTCTTTAGACACATAAGGATCAAAATTACTCTCCCCTCAAAAACCTGCACTCAAAAATGAATTTAAAGGGCAAAGAATAGGAAGCGGAGGCAAAACCTCCTCCCTTCTTTCTCCTCCTCCTCATTCCCTTCCTTCTTCTCCTCCTCTTCCCTTTTCCCTTTCCCTCCTCCCCCCTGCTCCTCTTTGTTCTTCTTCCCTTCCCTTCCCTTCCCTATTCCCTTCCTCCCCTTCTCCTCCTCTCAGAGACTGGGTGTCCACTTGTGGGCTGTCACTTGTCCCCTTTTGCTGAATGACCCCCTTAAAGCACTTCCAGTGTGTTTCTTCTTCATTCCCTCTAACTACATCCTCGAAATATCAAAGGCAATCGAACCAAATCAGAGGACCCTGGCCCTTTCTCTTCCAGGAGTCTCTTCCCAGCTCTGCTTGGTCTCTACGAGGCTTCTGTACCTTCCCCTTCTCCCTATATGGAGGAAGAGGAAGAGGAGGAGGAGGAAGAGGGGGGGGGAGGAGGAAGAGGAAGAAGGAGAAAAAGGTTTTGCCTTAGCCTCTTCTTCCTTGCCCTATAAATGCATTTTTAAGTATTTGGTTTTTGAGTGTTTTTTTCTGTTTTTAAAGACTGGAGAACAGAGCCCCGTGATGACCCTGCTCTCTGGAGAAGAGTTTGCACTGAAAGTACCAGTGGCCGGGACAGAGAGAGTCCCCAGCCTTCTTCAGTTTTCCATCATCACAGAAGGGAGCTGTCCCAGGAGCTGGGGGTCCTGAGCTGCCGCTCACTAGCTGTGGGACCTGGAGCAAGTCATATGACCTCAGAGGGACTCCTCCTCCTCCTCCTCCTCTATACCCCGTGGGAGCTAGAAGGCACCCTCCGGTGTGGGGCATGTGGTCAGGGGACACTGGCCTCGTGTCACAGCTAGAGGAATAAGGCACAGAGGAATGGAGCCTGGCTCTCCTGAGTGCAAGGTGCTGTGTCTTCTGGGTGCATGAGGAAGAGCCAGGAGGGCTTGGAAAGAGGCCCCAGAAACAAGCCTCTGAGAGCGTCTGTGCCCAGCCCCTCTTCCTGGGATTGGCGTTAATGACAGCTGGCATGAAGAGGGACCTTTAGTGTTTACTAAGGACTCACTTTTTTTTTTGCTTTTTGCTGAGGTAATTGAGGTTAAGTGACTTGCCCAGGGTCACACAGCTAGGGAGTGTTAAGTGTCTGAGACCAGATTTGAATTCAGGAAGGACTCTGGTTTTATCCTTCCCATTTTATAGGCTCAGAGACTGAGTGCTCCATGGCCACAGAGCTTGTAAGTGGCAGAGGTGGGATGGGAGTCCAGGAGGCACAGAGGCCGGACACTGGGCTTGGAGACCACGGGCCAGATCTCAGCTCCATCACTCACTGCCATGGCCAGCAAACTTCTCTTCTATGTCCATAAAGTGTGGCCCCCTGTTGCCACCAAGAGCAGAGTTTATTTGGGGAGGGGGCTGCTAGAGGGACTATATATGGCGGAGCAAATGGGAAACCTGCAGGCTGCGGCTGGGCCATTCACAGAACCCGGGAGGAAGGGCCAGGTTCAACCTGTGGCCGGTGGGCCCTGCCTGGGCAGCACGTCGGGGTGGGTAGCACCTGCAGCTTTGCTTGGTACAGGTCTTCTGCGGCATTTAAGTCAGGGAGCTTAGGGGGCAGGACAAGGAGGCGGGGAACAAACATCGCCACGGGGGCTGCTCAACATCCCTGTTGCCCAGGAAACTGCCTCCTTGGCACAGGCACACTCATTGAGATGCCAACTCCCACCATGCCGCACTTGTCCCAAATGTGGCATTTGGAACTCAGGGGAGCCAGGGGGCCAGAGGAGGAGGTGTACCTGCATCTCAGGAGGCATGCGCAGGACTCCTGGTTTCGGGGGGAAGGAGGGAGGGATCAGATGGGCCCAGAGGGGCCCAAAGCTGGCGAATGACTATTCCAGGAGGCTTGACCCTGCTGCCGGGCGATGTTTGAAAGCTGCTCGTGCATAGTACCCACAGTGGTTACAGCTAGTGGTGAGAGCAGCCCGGTCACTCTGGAAGGCTGGCCTCTGCCCCCTGTGGCAGGGGCCTCTTTGGGCACTGGTGCTTCCTTCTGGGCAGCTGCTGGCCAGGGCACTTGGTCCATCCCTCCTCACAGTGATAGGAAAATCCACACTTACCCCAAGGAAAGGGAAGGAGAGGGCATCAAGGGCTGTCCAGGCTCTATCTAGCCCTTCCTTTGGCTGGAGCCAGGGAGAGCTTTTGCCAGCTTTCCAAGGTTGTGTGCTTGGGCTACAGCTGGGGCTGAAGTCACCTCGGGGTCAGGGACTACAATGGCCAACCAGAAAGACCCCCAGACCAAGGCTACCCTGCCTAGTTCCTGCCTTCCTGGTCACCTCCACGTCTTCCTGGCTACCAGACACCATGCTGGGAATGATCCACCGAGTGCCCGGAAAGAGAGGTGAGGGAATGGGGCAGCTGCTCAGACCAAGCTTCCCGAGACCGGAGGAATGAATCGATACGAGGAAGATGCTAAAAAAACCCGACTTAAGAAGCTGTCTATTTGGAGAGAGGCCAGGCGGGCAGAGGGAAAAGAGAAAAGGGGGCAAAGGGAGAGAAAAATAGAGGAGACACATACACACAGACAGAGAGAGAGACAGAAAGACAGAGACACAGAGACAGAGAAAGATAGAGATAGAGACAGAGACAGAGACAGAGAGATAGAGACTGAGACTCGGAGAGACAAAGACAGAAATTGAGACAGAGACAGAGACACAGAGATTGAGACCTAGAGAGACAGAGAAACAGAGAATGAGAGATTCAGAGAGATCATCACATAGAGACAGAGAGATACAGAGGGACAGAGAGAGAGTGACAGAGACAGAGAGAGGCAGAGAAAGAAAGACAGAAATAGAGCAAAAGAAACAGAGACAGAAAGAATTTGCAGAGAGAGGCAGAGATAGAGACTCAAAGAGACAAAGAGATTCAGAGAGAGACAGTCACACAAAGACAGAGAGATAGAGTGACAGAGACACACACCCAGAGAAAGACAGAGTCAGAGATAGAGAAAGCTTTCTAAGCAAACACAAATATGGGGGTTTCAACAAGACTACTTTTTTTGTTTTCTTCTGGAGGCAGAGTGCTACCTGTGACTTACTCCAAACTGACGCCACTTTACAGACATCATCTCCCAAGATCATCTCCCATCATCTCCCCTTGGGTACCAGTGATGCCCAAGGCAAACTTCTGATTTGCTGAGAACTAGGGTATTAGCAGCACAGAGGCCTTTATTCATGAATGCATGAATAATAAACAGGAGCATCTTCCAAATACACTTCTGATTTTGTCCTCAGGATCTGGAACACAATGGGTTCCTCTCTAAATGCTGATTGCATTTGGATTTATCAGATGCTCTAGACTCCCGGCATAAGGGAATTGGCCGCCTGTGTGGTCTTAGGATCCGCTGGGGACAAATTTGTCGATCTATAAATACCTCCCCTGTTACTGCTGCTAATAATGACAATTATTCTCCTAATCCTTGCATAACATTTCTTCTTCCTGGGTTCCTGTTTTTGCAAATGGAATAATTAGAATCCAAATGCGCGCTGAGCTCAAGCATTTCCATAGAAACCCCTTCCTGCCGTGGTGTTGCAAGCAGTGAGCCAAACCAGCCCAGCCACGTGTCACTCACGCCCGCCACCAGAAAACACCCAATCCGCTCTCTCCGAGACTGTCAAAGACACCATTCTTTCGTCAAGTGAACGGCGGGACCCCCCCCCCCATTGAAAATGTGCGCCTCAGCTCGGAACCTTGATCCCTCTCCCTGCCAAACTACCTTTAGGAAGGCTAGCGAGGTACAAGGTGGTGGTGCCAGTTGTATTAAGCAGGACAAAGGACTCCCATCTCTTACCAGCTCCTCTGACTCACCACTCGTCAAGTTAAAGGAGGTGGAAGCCCGTGTAATGAGGGCCATCACCATGGGGAGCTCAGCTCAGCCCCACATCTGCTCCATGATCATCAGCCTTCTATGTCTCCATTGCCTTGTTCTGGGTAGCCTGCCCCCCAAATAAATGAACAATTTAGGGTACAGAGAAGTTGAGAATGGGAGGGATTTCCTCAGGAGATCGACGGACAGAAAAGGAATTAAAAGTTAATAACAACAGCAATGATATTCCTATATTATCTAATTTCACGGAAGTGCTATGAGCCCCTGTTTTTGCAGATGAGCAGACCGAATCAGACAGAGGTTAAATGACTTCTTCAGGGCCACACAGCTACCAAATAGCGGAGGCAAGATTCCAACTTCAGTCTTCCTGGCTCCAAGCCTGGCCCATCATACGGGGTTTCAGGCTACCTCACAAAGCTAAAGCCCTTTGGATTGCATTGGCACCGAGCCCCTGAAACCAAGCTAACAATCGGGATTTCATGGTCACGAGCACGCCGATTACACAGCATCAGTGACTCCATTAAGAAGCACTGGGACCTATCCCCTACATGAAACCAGGGAGAAGGGTTGTTCCCAAAGAGCCACAGATGCTGGCAATGGGTTCTCATCAGTTAGTTCTCCGTGGAGACAGACGGACAGACATGATGGCTAAATTACATCACCTACGAGGGAGCCCACTCGGTGCATCATGGGGAGTGAAGAAAAATAGCTTCTGTTTTCTTGGTCCCTCGGTCCCTGTGATAGATTGTGGCAGGATGAATCACAATGGAGGATACCTCAAAAGAGACCAGCTGCCTTCTATTCTAATAAGAACAGAATACCTGATGGCTCATGTGGTGAACAGTTCTTCCTAGTTCAGCCACGAGTTCTGGGCTCATTCCCTGCCCACCCTTATCACAGGCAGCAAAGACTCTCCCAGAAGCCTCTGATCAAGCATGTCCTTTAGCGAGTGGTCAGAAAACATGTAATTCTTTCCCCATAGAGTTGGAGTACGTTTGCCCAGCTCCGTGGGAAACACCTCAGCCTAATACCCTGATACAAATGAATAGGTGACCCCGACAGAGCTGGATCTTAGCTAACATGGTTGATTCATTCTTCTCTCAGCACCCCAAGAACTGTGGGAAATCTGGTCTCTCTCACTCCATCAGCTCCTTAATGCCCATTTCTATCCCTGACAAGCCAAACTAGTCCTAAAGCATACATTCAAAGGCCCCATCCATCTGGGAAGTCTCCTTTGATTCATTAAGGAGGAGATGATCTTTTTCCCCTTCTCCGAGTTCTTAGAGTGCTTTGCTACTTTGTCTCCCATATCATCATTCCCAGTTCACCTTAGATTTTGCTTATTTTTGACTTCCCTCATCTCCCCACTAGATAGAAGTTGTTTGAAGACAAGAAATATTCCTGTACATCTCTTCATCCCTCTAAGGAGCCAGGAATGACATGATGCACATATACAGAAGGTGCTCAATAAATGGACCCAATTTCAAGGGCCTTTGGGAGCACGTCAGCATTCATTCCCCATTCCTGTCCAAAGATCAGAGCAGACAACACTTGGAGAGACACCAGGTCCACAAGCCCCTTCAGACCATCATACCAATCGAGTCTCCAAGCTTTTTCATCCTTCAGCGGCCATCTGGTCCAATTCACAGATAACCAGAGTTCTCAAGTACAAAATCCTTCCTCATTCCCCCCCAACGAATGGCATCCATTTGAAGGCTTTTAATGAAGAAAACACACAGATAACCATGGCAGCTCATTCCAATTTGGATAGCTTCAATTGTTAAAAAGCTGTTTCTGAACCCAATATTCAGTTAGTCTCTTTGCAACTTGCATCCATTGTTCCTAAATCTGGGGCCAAGGAGAGCAACATTAATTATTCTTTTGTGTGACGGCAGCTCCCTGTTATGTATTTCTCTGTTTTCTCTTCCCTGTACTAAGTAAGCATACTTCATCCCTTTATCAGATCCTTCATGGCAGAACTACAAGATCCTTCCTCATTTTGATTGAAACCTTCTGGACTCTTTAGTGCAGAAATGCCTTTTCTACAAGAATTAAACTCAATGATCCGAGAGAGATTTAATAGAGGGGACAGCAAACCTCTCTCCAGCTAAAACTGGACGTTCATTTCCTCTTGATCTGATCTGAACCTGTTTTGTGATAGTGATGTTGAAGTCTTTTATCATTTGATGAAAATAAGTAGCTTGGACCTTGCTCTCTTCCTCTTCTCTTCGACCTTGCCTATCGCAACTCACTGACAATAGTTCAGTATCCAAAGCAATGCTTTCTTTCTGTCCCTCAGACTACCTATGGTAGCTTGAATCCATCAGGGAAGTGAAGGGCTTTCTCACTATTGCCTCACTTTTCTTGGTTATATATCCCCCATTAGTCATCTCTGTCCCATAATTTGCAGGTCAGAAATCACAGAATTTGCAGTGGCAGAAAACACAGAAGCAAATAAAAGTCTTCCTTGCTCTACCTCAAAGGCTTAGCATAATGCCTGACAAATAATAGGTGCTTAATTAATGCACACGTCATTTCAACCATTAGAGTAGCAGCAGCCCTTGCTTCCTTTCTTCCTCCTTTTTATGTCAGTACACACACACACACACACACATATACATCTTTCTATCTCCAGTTAGCTCACTCTTTCTACTAAGAGGCTGCCTTTCACTTTTTGGGGGCGCCTTCTTGCTACAGAATTTCTGAAGCTTGTGGTGGATCCTTTCCTGGATTGTGTCCCTTGTGATTTTCTGGATGCATCTGCTTCTTCTAACCCTAGAGAGCGTCCATTTTCCTTCTCTGGGTCCAGAAACACCAATCTCGCTCCCAGACAGCACTTTTTAAGCCCCTGTGCCCTTCCTACCTACATGTGCCTTTTTTTTTTCTAAAGCTTCTGATTCGGCTGCCAACACCATTGGCAAAAATGCCCTCTCTGGTCCCATAGCTTTCAGCTTCTTTCCTAAGGCTTTTTGACTATGAAAAGAACTTTCCAGCTTCCTCAGAGCCATCTCATTGGTGCCCATGAGAGTCACCACAAGTGGGAGATAGGAATCAGGTTCAACAAAACTTGGGAAATGGTTTGTGTCCACAACATGGGGCCTGTAAGCCTCTCTATTATCATTGTTATTCCAAACAATTGCTTCCTGATCATCCCATGGCAGTAAATCACCACCCACTGTCACCCATTTCTATAGCCCCATTCCTTGGAGGACACAAGCATTAAGTCCTGCCAATTCCAACTCTCCATTTTATGTGCATCTCTTCCATCTCCCCATTTCTCTTTATTCTTACTTTCACAACCTTTGTTTGGGCCCTCTTTTCTTGCATTATTCTAAAAGTATCCTGAGTTATGTTGCTAGTTTTAGTCTTCTCTATATGAAACCCTTCTTCATCTCAGAGTCCTTCCCTCGGTTGTAGGATCATACTTATAGAAGAAGGGACCTTAGAGGACATGTTTTCAAAACCCTTCATTTGAGAGGTGAGGAAACAGTCACAGGGAGGTTAAGTCACTGACCCAAGGTCATAGCCAGCATGTCCAGGAGCCATGATTTCTATCCATGTCTTCAACTCTAGATCCAACTCCTTTCCCATAATGCCATCTCCAGATACAAATGTAGGGGGAGTTAAACATAAAGACAGTCCAAGAGAGACCCTGGCACCCTGAGATACCACAATAATGAAAACTCTCTGAACACCAGCTTGTTATTCTATAATATATATTGGAACCCAAAGATAAGAAATTAAGTGCCTGGGATGAGAAACATGAGGATATGGTGGATGTCAAGGAATATCATCATCATTGAAGTCATCCGTCTTCCAAAATAGCAATATGATGATGAGTTAAAATAATCCAGGTACAGATCAGTTCTAAATTTTAAAAATAATAATAACGACAATTCTAAAAAATTCAATTAAAAGTGACTCAAACATGGAGGCTGACATTAGTACAAATGCTTCAAAGCATTGTTTATTCAAGCTTGGAGATGGGGGAGGAGAAAAGTGGGCAGGAGTGTATTAAAGGAGCTCAAAAAGTGCAGCCAAAGTAGAATTAGGATTTGGTAACAAGGGGCATTTTCAGGCTGATTTTCCGTGGTTTTGATCTCAACTATAATTTGAAATCTTAAACATATCTATAGAAAATGAAACAAATTGTATTGTACACCCCCCAGATCATTCAGAGATGCCGACAAATGTGCTGTAGGTAAAGAAAAATAAAGGGCGAGAGGAATATTGTAAGTTTCTCCCTGCCTCAACCGCCTACTTGTTATTTGAGTTAAATTTTATCTGGTTTAGCTCCAGTTTCCTCCCATTTCTTTCCCTAATAGTGGGAGGAGCCCAGTTAGCTTGATCTTTGGCTTGGATGAACAGCTTTTAAACTTTAGCTACCAGAAGAAATTGAGGAAACTTCAATACCATTACTCCCATGACCCTCAGAGCAAAAGCTGTGGTGCTGGATTAAGTTTCAGCTTCTCAGAGTTCAAAGATGGAACATTTCAGACTTGACTGCATGTTGGAAAACTGCCCATCACTTTATGGTCCCTAATTCTCTCTCCTTCAGCCTCTGTATGTCTGTCTGACCACTCCTCTCTGGCAATTCCACTTTATCTATCTATGGACGGGCTGAGATTTCTCATCTACGAACAATCATCAGTTGAGGTCTCATTACCACAATGATTTCTCTCCTCCTGAGATTAAGGAGCCTCCTCTGGAAGGTGAGTAAATCCTAAGAAACTTATTGCTAGTCAGCCACGTGTGACAAAGGGAAACATGGTGCCCAGGCAGGTAGAGGTCCCTGTCCTTCTCTCACTGACTTAAGTCCTGGGTCAGATTCATTTCCATGCCACGCCCAAAAGGATCCTGGGAATTTTTAACCCTAAATCAGATGTGACGCACAAAGGGATATGTCACCTATTTTCCTCATGCTGTTTTCCTTCAGATCCAGCTCAGATTCCATCTCTTAGGGGAAGTCTTTCCTGATTTCCCAGTTACTAAAGTCTTCACCCCAATTCCCTTGCATTCATTTTGCATGCAATTATATATATATATATATACATACACACACATATATTTAGAGTATTTTATATCATAGGATATGATGTTTTTGAGGTCAGAAACTGGCTCCTTTTTGCCCTTGTCTTCCCAGAGAACAACATATAGCCTGGTACGTAACAGGAACTTAAGAAGTTTGCTAATTGATTGACACGAAATTAAAAGAAAAAGACGCACCTTTCTGACCTTTATTCAATTGCCTCCTAAGCTGGGTAGGGTGGCTTTTAGCTTCCACATGTAGCTAAAACTAGAGTTATCAATTTGCCCTTGTCAGAAAGAAGCTTTCTAGGTCTGCTATCCTATTAGAAAGGAAATGAGATAACTAGTAAATGATCCTGAGACCTCCAGAAGAAGCCATTTAGACTCATCCAGAAGAAGCCATCTAGATTCATCATGTCCACTTTGGGGCTCCCTATGTTCTTTCAAACCTTTGAAAAGAGCTTCTTTCTCACCATTTGAATGGAGTTGCTCCCTTGAGGATCAGTGATGTCGGATGGAGGAGCCATTATGGGCATTTTCCTCCTGGGAACACCGATTGTTCCTCGCTGCCGCCATGTTCTTGCTATTGCCTCCCATTTTAACTCCTAGGGCCCTTCAGCCTCTTTATCGCCTCTGATGTCTCTGCCCACTCATTCTCCTTCTCCCTTGAGATTGCCTCTTTCTCTTCTCAAACTCTTACCCCCCGTTCCCCCCAAAGGCTCGTCTTTCTGTCTTTTCTCCCCTCTGACAACCACAGCCATTGCCACCCCTTTAACACTACGTGGAAAGCTCCCAAATGTATATTCCCATTTTCTTTTTCTCTTGCGGACTAACGCTGCCAGAACCCTAGGTATTAGTTCCTGCAGAAGCTGGGGAGCCTGTCCAAGCCAGCATGAAATGTTTCCCACGAGTGCTCGTTAACATTTTGTGAGAAGATTTCCACGGAGAGGGAATTCACCCCCTAGCAAGGCGACCCCTTTACTTTTCGGAGAGTTCTAACTGTTAGAAAGACTTTATTGTTGTTGTTTTCAGTTGTGAAACCGAGCATGATTTGCCTCTTTGTAATTTCCCCCATCTGGGACCAGAATCATCTTCCGTTTGCCAAGCGTTTGGCCTGCAATCTCTTATTTGATTCTTATAACAATTGTGCCAGTTATCTATAGTCATTAAGGGCATTTTACAGATGAGGGCACTGATTTGCCCACGGGCATAATAGTCTAACACACCATTCATGACTGAAATAGGAGAGAGATTATAATCTGAAGCCACCTTTCCCTGTCCCTCTCTACCCCCAAATTAAGCTCCATCTACTTCCCTGGACTTCTAGTTGATCCATGCCCCAGAAAATGAGAGCCCAGAGGGCCGGCTGTGTATCCCCAGCCCCGGGAGGGCCAGCAGGCTGAGTGCTCCTGGGGAGGAGCCCCTCTCTCAGACGCTCCTCAGCTCTCTGACTGCTCAGAAGCCTGGGAAGGAGTATTTTCTCTAGAGCTCACGATGGCTCCCGCCCCTTTGCGTGGCTTCTGTGGTCTGGGCCGAGCCCATAGCTTGAGGAGTCTGGGAGCACTGGCACCCCCGGGCATCTCCCTGCTGACTCTGGAGCTGAGTAATGATCTCGGAGGGAGAGCGGGCCCCTCCTCCCACTGAGGTCAAGGTCACGGCCCTCGACTCCTGCATCCTCCACGGCGCTTCCGGGCTTCGCGGCAGAGACATTGGGAGGGGCAGCCTCCAGAGTGGAGGGAAGCATGGGCCTGCCGCCAGGAAGCTGAGGCTGGGTCAGCTTTGCCTCCGGAGCCTCGGTGTCCTCATTCCAAGAAGCCTCATGATAACCTAACACCTGCAGCACTTACCTGCCAAGGCTGTTGAGAGACTGCTGGTCACCTCATTGTTGGGGCCATAGCAAAGGTCGTCAGAAAAGACTACTCGGAGAAGGTGGGGCGGGACGCGCTCCTGCCCGCAGGTGACACTTCCTGAAGGCAGCCTGAGCGAGGAGCCCCACAGCAGCACGTCCCTGGCCAGCAGCAGCACGGCTCTGTGTCGCGGGCTGAGCGCTGTGGCCGCCACGCGGGCAGCCGGAGAGACGCTCGGGCCATTGTGCGGAGGTCACCTGCTGTCTCATCTGCGTCAGGAAATCCAGGGAAAGGGCCACAGCAGGGAAAGAGACCGGTTCACTGTGAGACCTGCTACTCACTCTCTAACAGTGTAACGGCCCCCCTCCCCGCTGCACACCGCGAGGTCCGCTCCGCTGGGCTCGTCTGGCCGAAGCCCCGGGCCTGCAGCCTCTGCTGGAGCCTCCTCCGGGAGACGCTGGGATGTGGGTGCTCTGCCCCAGGACGGTGCTGGGTCACTGTCGAGTGAGAGGATGGGGAGCAGGGACGTGCTGACTGCCTTGGGAGCCGAGGCAGAGTCCAGAAAGAGCAGGACACCCTAAGCTGTCCCTCTGCTTGGTGCGACTTCACAAACGACACCCAGAAGGCCCGCGTCAAGAGCCCCTGGAAGGAAATCGGGCGCAGGTACCTGTTTGCTGGGCAGCTGGCGGCGGCATCTGGGGGCTTCTCTGGGCGCTGTACTGGACGGAGCCCACGGGCCGGTACTGCGGAGGTGATGAGGTAGGGAACTGGCCAGATGGGTAATAGTACACTGGCATCTGCTGCGGGGAGAAGGGCGAGAAAGCCCCAGAGACGTGAGTGCTCAGAGGGGAGGAGTCCCCGCTTCCTGCCCCCCTGGCCGCTCAGCCTCAGCTTCTCCCTCTCAGACACGCTGCCTCCCCAGCATCTGGGCTCCCCTTGCTGCTCCCCAAACTCTCCCCTCATCATGAGCAGCCTCCTTATTGCGGGGCCCCCCTCCCGGCTCCCCGGGCCCTGGAGCCCGTCCTTCACCCCGGCGAGGGAGATGGATGAATGGCGTCTTCCTGAAAGGGCCCCCTAGTTCTGTCTGACCCCTGAGAGCACCTGGCTCATCATCACCACACAGTGCGTATTTGCAGAGTTAGATGGGGACAATAAGACCGTCAGACAAGCCCAGGGAGGAGAAGTGCAGGGGGAGAAACAGGTGTAGATGGAAGTGCAGGTGTAGATGGAGGTGAGAGTGCAGGTGTAGATGGAGGTGAGAGTGCAGGTGTAGATGGAGGTGAAAGTGCAGGTGTAGATGGAGGTGAAAGTGCAGGTGTACATGTTGGTGAAAGTGCAGGTGTAGATGTAGGTGAAAGTGCAGGTGTAAATGGAGGTGAAAGTACAGGTGTACATGTTGGTGAAAGTGCAGGTGTAGATGGAGGTGAAAGTGCAGGTGTAAATGGAGGTGAAAGTACAGGTGTAGATGTAGGTGAAAGTGCAGGTGTAAATGGAGGTGAAAGTACAGGTGTACATGTTGGTGAAAGTGCAGGTGTAGATGTTGGTGAAAGTGCAAGTGTAAATGTTGGTGAAAGTGCAGGTGTAGATGGAGGTGAGAATGCAGGTGTAAATGGAGGTGAAAGTGCAGGTGTAGATATGGGTGAAAGTGCAGGTGCAGGTATCTTCTACCAGACAAGAGAGGAGAGGAGTGGAGATGCCGGATGGAAAGGGCAGAGACATATTCCAACACTTACAACAAAAACACCAGCACTAAAAGCATTTCTTCTTTTTTTTTTCAAGACAGCAAGATAATTTGTCAAGACAAATTCCCATTTCCCCATCTCTTTCTCCCTCTTTCTCCCTCTCTTTCTTTCTTTCTCCCTCTCTCTTTCTCCCCCTCTCTCTTTCCCCCTCTCTCTTTCTCCCTCTCTCTCTTTCTCCCCCTCTCTCTTTCTCCCTCTCTTTCTCCCTCTCTTTCTCCCTCTCTCTTTCTCCCTCTCTTTCTTTCTCCCTCTTTCTCCCTCTCTCTTTCTCCCTCTCTTTCTTTCTCCCTCTCTCTCTTTCTCCCTCTCTTTCTCCCTCTTTCTTTCTCCCTCTCTCTCTTTCTCCCCCTCTCTCTTTCTCCCTCTCTTTCTCCCTCTCTTTCTCCCTCTCTCTTTCTCCCTCTCTCTAT
>JAJPUD010013044.1:410-46143 GCA_023553655.1 Myrmecobius fasciatus | reverse complement strand
CCCCCCCTCCATCCTTTACTCCGCTTGCCTCCTGCCTTTCTCGTGTTAGGGGTGCTGCACCGGGAGGGAGAGCGCTAAACCCCCCAGGCTCGCCTCCACCTCCGCTCTCTGGGCAGTGTGCCCTTCCCCACTGCCAATATAAGGAGCAGTCGGGCTCCTTCGAGGCTCAGAGCTCCTGGATGTCATAGGGGGTACCACCGCTTGTTCGTTTTGAGTGCGTCTCATCTGCGCTCCCCAATGCCTGCCTCCGGGAAGCTGCTGGCGGCCATCCTGGCGCTTAGCATCCTCGTGCCCCCCGGTCACGCCTGGTACAAGCAATCGGCCAGACCCAGCTACTACTCCGTGGGTCGGGCGTCGGGGTTGCTGTCTGGCATCCGCCGCTCCCCATATGCCCGGCGCTCTGACCCGGTGCAGGACAGTGGAGACACGGGAAACGGCGCCTTTCCCGAGCCTCGAACCAGCCTTCGGAGCCTCGTGAGTGTGGGGGTGACTGGGGCGTCCCGCAGCGGGACAAGGCAAAGACCCGAGAGGATTCAGAGGGCTGGGGGGGGGGAGCGGCCCGGGTCTGGGAGAGACTCGGGGAGCCCATGAGGGAGGTTGGGCCTGCCAGCCGGAGTGTGGGACGCCGGCTCGCCCCCTTACGTCTGTCGGGGCCCCTCTCTGCCTAGGCGGTGTGTGTGAAGGACATCGCCCCGAATCTGCAGAGCTGCGAGCTGCTCCTGGACGGGCTCGGGACTTTTCAGTGCAAAGCGGATGTTTTTTTGTCCCTGGACTCAGCTGACTGTCTCAGTACCTGATAACTCCTGTCCCCAGCCATCCCTGCGAGCCGAAGACTCGACTCTCAACCCACCTCCTACCCTTGTCACCCCAAAATGAATAAAGTGAAAAAATGAAACAGCATCAGTCTGTGTGTGCGGGATCCTAGGGACTAGGATGGGGCTGGGGGAAGGGGAGGTGGCCCTCGGAGTTTTCGAATTGGAAGCCTTCAAGTTGCTGAGATGGTGCTAACTGCAAAATAGCACTGGGAGTCCCCGTCCCTTTCCACTTCTGCCCTCAAGTGGGACGGACACGCGCCCGCGCGCGCACACACGCACAGGCTCCGTTATCCGTGGACTGGGAGGTCCGTCTTGATTCCCTGGGGGACTTTGTGTTGTGTTTGGAGCTGGCTTGTGGTTGGAGAAGGAATCTTACTTTCTTCTCAGTCCTTTCCGGTAATCCTTTTAATATGCCCGTATCGCATGCAAGGAAAGATACAATCTTGACACTAATTGGTTTATTTTTATTTGAATCAGGAGGAAAGGGGAGAAAGGAGAAACATTCATAACTAAATCTCAAGGTGACAAGGAACCTAAAATGAAAAGAATGAATTTATGAGGACCGGAAAATAAAATTGAATTTTTAAAAAAGGTGCTAATAATAATGGGAAAATGGTTTATTTACCTGACTGATTTCAAGTCCCAGCCCTGCCTATATGACCTTTATGTCTTTGGGCCTCAATTTCCCCATGTAAAATTAAGGAATTAGAACGGATGGTCTCTGAGGTCTCTTCCAGGTTTAAATCTATGATCCTGTTTTGGGAAGGCTGACCCTCTCCCCTCCCTCCCGTATAGCATGGGGATATAGATATCATTGTGTGTCTAGAAGGGAACACTTCTCCCCAACCCTTCTCCAAGGAAGGGAAGCAGAAAGTTGGGACCAAAAGCTTGAGAAAGGTTGCTCTCTTAAATATTGTTAGTCTACAGCAAGGCTTCTTAAACTTTTTCTACTCACAGTCCCTTTTTGCCCCAGGGGTATGTAGATATGTAACATAGATATGAAAATCAAATGTTTACAATAATAAATCATAAAGTCAGGACTCCCTCATTCAGTTACAAGATGCACAGTTTAAGAAGCTTTGTTCTATCAGATGTGGTCCAATCCAATCATTAATGGAGGAAGCAGGATCTCATACTTTATATTAAACCTCTTTTCCACCAAATTCGAGTTTCACAGTGACTATGTGTAACACTGAGGGAAAAGAAAAAACAAACCAAAACACCCTTTTTTATCCATTTCTACAGCCAAAAAAAAAAATAAATAAAGTATGTATATATATACACACACACACACATACAAAAATTAAAGTATACATATATATACACCAGAAAAAAAACAGGGTTCTCCCATTGGGAGCAAGGTAATGCAGCTTAACCAAGGGAGAGAACCCTAGATCTCATCCAAGGGGAAATTCCTCAATGTCTCTAGTGTAGTAATCTGGGGACTGGGACATGGTCTCCCTCATATTGGCTTCTTCCCAGAGTCATTTCCTTGAGCAACCTGAAATGGTGCTGGTGTCTTCTATCTCCTCTTTGAAATTGTAAGCCAGAAACACCTGAAGTTTAAAGGAGATAAAAGAGCTCTTCTCTCCCCTACTTACCAACTTCATCCTGCTCCTCATGCAGGCTTAAGATACTGATCTCCTCCAATAGAAAGTCCCCTGCCAATGGGTTTTGGGATATAATTGAGGAAATTGGGTTAACCATTTTTTTTAACTTGTTTAAAATTTTTATTTAAAAAATGTACTCAGTATTTTGTTTTTTTTTCCCAAAATACATGTAAAGATAGTTTTCAACATTCATTTTTGTAAGAGTTTATGTTCCAAATTTTTCTTCCTTCCCTCCCCAAGACAGCAAGCAATCTGACATAGATTAGTAGCAATCCTTTTAAATATATTTCTGTATTTTTCATGCTGTGCAAGAAAAATTAGACTAAAAGGGAAAAAAAAACCACAAGAAAGAAAAAAATAAA
Source organism: Myrmecobius fasciatus (assembly GCA_023553655.1). NCBI lineage: Eukaryota > Metazoa > Chordata > Mammalia > Dasyuromorphia > Myrmecobiidae > Myrmecobius > Myrmecobius fasciatus. The sequence goes on along the minus strand of JAJPUD010013044.1, from coordinate 43,356 downwards.
AAACAAAAGGTGAAAATACCATGCTTTGATCCACATTCAGACACCATTAGTTCTCTCTGGATGTGGATGGCATTTTCCATCCCAAGTCTATTGGAATTGTCAGTGGACTATTACATAACTTGTTACTATGTACAATGGATGTGATCTCTAATGTGGGGTTTGACACAGGATGGAAGGTACCAAAACTTGGGGTTCAGTCATGTAAAGAGTTCACAATGGCCATTCTCTTTGGCAAAAGGTAGATTTATTTAGGAGAATAGTTACAGACAAAATGAAGGGATACAATAGACACTGGGAATGGTATATGGGAGAGTATATGAAAAATAAGTTGGAACAGTTACTCAGTAGAAAGGGAGCACCCCATGAGGTTGGAGCATGTCCTTGCTGGCAGGCTAAATCCTGAGAGGGACTTGGCACCCTAAAAGAGTTAGTTGTAAGGAGGAGAAGGAGGGTGTGAAACAGTGGAGTTAGGGGAGATAATGGGGCATGGGGAGAGGGGAAGGGGAAAGACACCACCGGGCGAGTGCTATGGACCCGCTGACCCAAAGGAAGGTAGCAGCAAAGCCATGGGCCATAAGTTGTTTTATAGGGAAAATTTAGTTTGACATAACTTGGATTTCTGACCCTTTAGAGGGTGGAATCAAGGAATTAAACTGATCTCCATTATCAGAGCCTTCTTCCTGCTTGCCTAAGGGATTGTTTTTTTATCAATTCCTCCACTAACTACACCTAATATTCAAGACCTTGTCACAATGTTCTCTTGGTTCTGTTCACTTCACTCAGCCTCAGTTCATTAACATCTATTTTTAAAAAAATCTTGAGTTCCAAATTGTTTCCCTCTCTCCAGTCCCTCTCCCAGCCCTTGAGAAGGCAAGCAATATGATCTCAATTATGCATATGAAGTCATTAAATTAAATTACGTGGAAAAATATGCTTTATCTGTTCCACATCCTCTACAGGATTTATCATTTTCCTATTCTTAAACAAAATACACACTTTCTCCCTCTTGGAACCTCCATATTTGAAGCAAAATCCAGAAGAGTCATCCTTCACCTGACTTCACACTACAATTCATTTTACCCTCCTTACTTTTTCCCTACTTTTCAACTCTTTTTATGCAGTTGTCTTCCTTCCTAGAAGGAAGGATTAGAATGGCCTTCCTAAGGGCAGAGATGTTTCTGCTAGTATTGATTTGTATTCCCATTGTTTCGCACAGTGCCCAACTCATTTGCCAGTCAATTAGCATTTATTAAGCACTGATTATGTACCAGGCACTGTGCTAAAGGCTGATACAAAGAAAAGCCCACCCCCCAAAAAGGGTCTCTATTCTCCTGAAGCTCACGGTCAAATAGGGATGGAGATTGGGGAGAGAAACATGTATACCACTTTGTACAATGTAGTTCTGTGGAGAGTACTTTGAGGGTAGTCTCAGAGGGATTAAGGTGGATTGGGAAATGCTTCCTGCGGAAAATAGAATTTTAACTGAGACTTGAAGAAAGCCAAGGAAACCAGGAAAGCTACTTGTCAGGGATGGGAAGGGAGAGTGTTCCAGACACAGTGAAAGCTTAATAACTGTTTGTTATTGATTTGATGCTTTAAAAAAAAAAAAAAAAAAGGCATGAAAATTACTTTGTTCAGATGTGTCTGACTTTGTATGATCCATTTGGGATTTTCTTGGCAAATATACTGGAGTAGTTTGCCATTTCCTTTTCTAGCTCATTTTACAGATGAGGAAACCGAGACAAACAGCATTAAGTGACTTTCTCAGGATCACACAGCTGGTAAGAGTCTGAGGCTGGATTTGAATGCAGAAAGAGTTCATGTGCAAAGAGCTAAACAGACTATTTGGAGCAGAAAAGGACTTAAGTGAAGATTCATTCAATCTCTTGAGGAAATCTAGATAACTGCAGATTGAATTGTTTTTTGCCTTTTTTTTTTTTTTTTAAACTGGATTTGTGATTTGTTTTGTGTAGGGGATTGAAGGTGAAAAAATTCCTTCTAATAAGTCATTCACTCATTACCTGCCCTGCCCCTCATCCTTCCTTGTTTAAATACCACATGTAGATTACCATATCCACATTTTAGTTTTCCTGTTTTTTTGTACAAAAATCATCCATTCTGGACAAATTAGTCTATTTGCTGTCCCTGGAAACACTTCTTGGCCTTCCCTACCTCCATTTCTTTCCTTCTCTCCTTCCTTTCATTTCTATCAATCCTTCTAATTTCTCCTCAAAGAAGTGTCTCTCTGTTCCTATAGCAGTAATAGGCTATCTTTTCTTACTGATTAATTTGCAAGATTTGGAGATAAATTTCTCTCTTGGAAGGCAGTATAGCATAATGGCTAGAAAGCCCACTTCAGAATCATGAAAGAATTTGGTTTAGTCCACCAGTGATACATTTTGGATGCTAGCTTAGTAGTTAAAAAAAAAAAAAAAGAAGAAGAAAGAAAAAGTTGGGCAGAATTCAGGTTATTAATTAGCAGCAAAACATTTGCTTTCATTAATTCTTTTTGGCTAACCTTGGTGTTGACATCAATAAAGTCTGGGAGCTTGGAAAAGTCTTATTTCCCTTTATAAAAATGTTAGAATAGATAAGAACTCAGGTTTCTTCTAACTCTCAACAATCCATCAATTACTAGCATTCTTCAAAGGGCCTGAGTTTCCCTGAATTGTAAATTCAGAAAAGTTAGGTATCAAAGTGGGCCTGGAGTAAGGAAAATCTTACTTCAAATGTGGCCTCAGACTCTTACTAGTTATGTGACTCTGGGCAAGTCAATTGCTTTTGTCTACTTCAATTTCCTCATCTGTAAAATGAGCTGGAGAAGGAAATGGCCAGCCACTCCAGTCTTTGTAAAGGAAACTGAACCAAGGGGTCATGGAGAGTTGGACATGACTAAACAACAGTATAGAAGTGGGAAAACAGCTCTAATGGATTGGGAGAATTCTGACGCTCTTATTGATAATTTCACAGGGGCAACAGTCGTCAAACATATGTAACCACTCATTGAACAAATACTCAGCACTATGTGAGAGGGCTTAGTGCTGGAAACTGCAGAGGTTGCACAGAGAAATAAGGCATAATCCTTTTAACATTTATTATTAAAGCTTTTTATTTACAAAACATATGCATGTGTTATTTTTTAGTATTGATCCTTGCAAAACTTTCTCTTCCAAATTTTCCTCTCCTTTCCCCCACCCCCTCCCCTAGATGGCAGGTTGTCCAATACATGTTAAATATGTTAAATACATGTTAAATAATAAGGCATAATTCTTGCCTTTCAAGAATTTATGGCTTATCAAGGTTTATCAAGAACAGATTTCATCGATGTAGGGCAGAGGTGTCAGACTCTTGAGTGAAGTCCTAACTGGAACATACAGTTCTTCAAGTAAGAGTCCATTTCCCAATTCCATGCATGCATTTTCATTGGTCTGGATTTTTCTCCATCTCCCAGGTACAACCTCCCTGGGATTCCTTCAAGTGCCAGCTGTAGTATGCAGAATGGTGGACCTGGAAGCAGGAAAATCTGAGTTCAAACAATGGTATGACATCCACTTTCTATAGATATCTTCAGATTTTTTTTTTTTTCAGATTTTCCTGTTTCTTTCTGATATTTCCCATAAACTAGGACTGGCTCAGGGCCTTCACTAACACCTGGAAATTATCTCACTCTCCTCAACTACCTCCTAGTATTTTGTTAGGACTTGACACTTGTTATAGTCTGCCTTATGTGTCATAAATTGTTCATGAGAGTCAACAAGGCTCTGCAGATAGACCCAAGTTCAAGTCTAGCCTCTCTCATATATGGGCTATTTGACCCTGGACAAGATGTTTATTCCCCCAGACAGATAATAATAATCAGTATTTAAAATTCTTTCAATGTTTACAAAGTGCTTTTTACATAGCATTATCACTTGCATTGATGGAGGGTTTTCTCATGGGGAATACTTTATACTAATGTTATTGATAGGTCCAGATCAAAGTAAATGAATCCATAAATAGCTCATCTCTTATCTCCATTAATACTCTGCAAATTCTTTGAGAAAGGACTGTATCACTCATCCCAATCTCTCCCAGTGCCTACTAGTGTCTTACTACAAATTGACACTCATTATTTGTTTGAATGAATCGATGCATTTAAAGCTGGTACAAGTTAGGTGGTGGGAGTTCAGTTTCCATGTCTCATACCCAGCTCTAGTTCTATGTTCAAGAGTTTTGTCACAGTTCCTGAGTAACTAGTATTTTTGGTTGAAAAGACTAGGATGAAAGTGTTAAGGAATCTGCTCTTGCTATATGCTTTAGAATGGTTGTCTTCAACTCCTATCCTATCTAATTCAGTTATTTCAGGTGACTGAAAGAGTTTTGATTCCCTTGAATCCATTGAACCGTACTTTGGAATTAAGATCCTCTCTCCAGGTAAACTGGGGGGCTTCATATAGTCTTCCAATTAAATTTGTCCAGTAAGTCCATCCCCTCCATGGATTCTGGCCAACTGCGTCTTCAATTCCCTCAATCCATAAAGGAAAAGGGAAAGTTGGGAGACACAGTGCTAAACAGGACTCCAAGGAGAATCTAGGCTAAAAAAAAATTTTTTTTGGGGGGGGGTAAGGAGGCAGGGAGGAGTGGGAAGTTGATCAGCAGACTGGTAACAGGATGAAACAATGAGGGAGTTCTGGTGTAGGAAGAACCTTGGTGCATTATATGAACTATATGGTACTTTAAAAATACAATAATCTTTGCACCCACTAATAGCTCTTGACTAGATCTTGGAAGTGGAATTTCACCATATCAAGGGATAATTGATGGGGTGAAAGCTTGAAGGCACTTTGGAAGATAATATGATATTAGTTTGGTATATGGGGGAGGGAGTGCTGAGGACACTGCCTGTGCTAAGGGCTGTTAACTCATTTAGCTTGTTTGATTTATGAAAAGAAATTTCCATCTCTTCCAATTTGCCCAGCCCTGGAGTCTCCCACCCTCATCTTTATTTTATTGCTTTTCTGCCTCAGGGCACGAGGGCACAGGATGTCCCTGGTTTGCCTAATGAATTGGTTTTGGCTCTATTGGTGGGGGGAAGGGGGTGAGGGAGGGGGGGGAGAGAGAGAGAGAGGATTTCCAATTCTAAGCTTTTCACTTCTAGGGAGGTGCAACCCCTTACCCCATCATAGATGATAGATATAATTTGATAAACAAATGCATTATGTAGATACATAATATACATTGAGGTACCTCTTCTCTTTCTTTCACCCAGTGTACCCTCTCCCTACCATGCCAATGACAATAAATTGCTTAGGCTTTCTGGTGAAATCTGCAGACCCTGTTTCACAATGCTTTTAAACACATAAGCTATAATTACAAAGGAAACCAGTCATAGTGAAATAAAAGTTAATTTCTCCCCACTAAGTCCACAAGTTTCCTGAAATCTATCCATGGATGTCCCATGTACCCCAGGTTAAAAATCCCTGGATTATTATATTGATGCAATTGACTGAAGATTGACTTCTGAATCCTGGCCATTTCAGCCTGTCAGCCCTAACCCCAGCTCCTTTGGTCTGGACCAGATCTCATGGAAAGGACAAGGAAACAGCAGGGGTTGAGCCAAGCCCCCTCTTTGCAATTCCTGGAGTTCAGCCTTCTGGCTGCTGAGTGGAGGCGGCTAGGTTCTAGGGTCCTGGTATATCACTGATGGAGAGGACAAAGAGCCGTGTCCCTGACTGATCCCTTCTGACTTTCCAACTGAGACATAGCTCAATACCTCTTATTCACACTGCTAGTCCTAGAGATATTGTCTTGAGATCTCTGCTCCTAGGGGACTTGATAGCACAAACATGGCCAAGAACACCAGCAGGCACACAATTGCTTAAACCATGTGAAATCCTCCTCCAGAAGCTACTTAGCCCTGGTTTTTAGGACATCCCGGCTGGTATCCAAGACAGGTGAGGAAGGGAACTTGTAGACTCCAGGCAGGTCAGTTTCTTTGGCAGTGGCCACTGAAGTCTCTCTGCTAGAGTGGGCACCTCCTGTCCCATCTCCTCATCCTTTCACAGTTCCTTCCAAACCATGCCAGTCTGGTGCACAAGACCACAGAGATGCGGGAATATTTCATACTCTCCATTCTCCCTGTAAGGGGTTTGTTGGCCTACAGACACCTGAAGACCCTGGGAAGGGTAAGAGCCTCCTCTGTGGGAAAATGGAACCTCATAGAGACTTGACAGTCTAAACCCCAAGGATCTGCATCATCCCAATGGAAGAAGAGCAACTTAAGCAGGACACAGATGGAGGGGTCAAGGATCAGTTTTAGAAAGAGGGAAGAAAATAGGCTCTAAGCCACTGCTTAGACTGCTGGGAAGACTGTACTGAAAAGGATGGGGATGCTGAAGCTTCTAAGGAAGGCACAGAAAATTGAGGGTCGGCCACAGTGGGCAAAAAGGAATAGTCAATGCTAAAATACCCAATAGGTAAAGTACCCAATAGGTACAGGCCTACTTCCTTGCTGGGAAAACTAAAATCCAGTGTGATCCTAGGTCTACAGGCTCCAGAGTTTGGAACAGCTAGGCACAAGGAGAGATCCTGGGAGGATGAAGGGAACCTAAACCCTCCCCCCACAACTCAGCATTGCTCACATGTGGGGAACAAGATTTGAATCTTCAGTTTAACAGTCAGAGAGAGGAGGAGATGGTTTTCTGATTTCCTCTGGTTCCCTGAAGGGGCAGAGGGAAGTTTGGTGCCTTGAGCTTAATCAGATTTGGTCTGAAAAGCACACTCACTTGTTCTCCACCGTCTCCATTCATTAACCAGAAGCTTCTGGGGGGGGGGGGGAGACAGGGAATGGGGGTGGGAGAAAACAACACGACGACTGGCATTTCTGAGTGATTAACTAGGGAGCTATCATCAAGGGTACATACACGGCAACCCAGGATTGGGAAAGACTCTCACCTCTGAGACAGCAGATAAACAAGAACAAGGCACATCTGTCACCTCCAGTACCATATTCTTTCCTTGTTTCTTCTCAAGGGTTGAAAGAGGGACTAATAACTGAGAGGGAACACACGTATCCCCACCATATTTTATTAAGTTCCACTGACAAAGAAATTTACAACAGCCAGTTTGATACAAAAATCAGAATACAAAGTCTGTATAGGGAGCAGCAAGATGAGGGGAGGACTATGGGGCCCCAGGCAGCAAAGTTGCAGGTGAAAGCCAAAGGTCCTAGAGCTCAGGCCCCACTTAGGAAGCTTTGGAATATAACTCTCACCAAAAAGAGAATGAAGGGATGAGGCGGCAAGGAAGTTTGGGGAGGTGGGATCCCCCTCCTAAGGAGTTAAGGAAGGTCACCATTTGGATCATTCCCTTTGGGTATGGCTGACCTCCCCCCACAGCCAACAAGTGAGGCTGGATGGGGGCCAGGTAGGGGCAGCCCAGCTTCTTGGGGGACAGTGGAAGACACGTTTCCTAAGTCCATTAGGATTGTGCTTAAGGTCAGGCTAGGCACCAGGCAGCTGTGACTTGTCTCCTTCCCACAAATGTTTCCTCTTGCTTCCCAGGAGGTGGATGTGGCAAGGGAAAGGAAGCCGGGATTAAGAGCAGCCAGAGCCTGCTCGTGGCTCTGATTCCAAGTGCTCAGTGCTGGTGGGTCCTCCCGTTTTCCTATAAAGTCAGAGCAGTGGAGCCTAGACGGGAAGTGTTACTGGGGAATACAAACCCTCCAAAAACACCCAGGGGGACGCAGCAGCAAGGGTTCACTTCCCCCAGCCCCGGGCAGCCCATGCTGGCCCAGTCAGGTGAGGCTGCAAGTTACTCCCAAGTCAGGCTAAGTTAAAAAGGGGCCTCAGCTTCATTAAAACGGCAGGTGTGGCAAATTCTAAAATCAGAAAGGCAAGAGAAGGTGAGCAGAGCCAAAGGCAGTGTCCTTGCTCAGGAAGAAGACGTGGAGGGGCCAGGGAAAGAGGGGGCAGGCGTGCTGCTCCAGTGGTTTGGGATTAGGCCTCACAGGGGCTCTCCACCTGCACTGCTGCCCCTTCAGGCATCGCCTCCCGTTTTTTTATGGCTTCCAGGACAGCTAGCTCCCGAGCTTCTTTCTTTTGATTTCTTGCTTCATACTCTAATCTGCTAGGGGGAAAAAAAGCACCCCAGTGGCATCAAGGTCTTAAGTCCCAAAGCCCACCCAGCCCCATGCCTAGATTCCCTGGGGCAGACAGTCTTACAGAGGTCTCCTTTTGCTAAATGTTCCTTCTCCCTAGGCCTAAAGTAACCAGAGATTCCATTGAAGCACTGCCTGGGGGTCATAATGGAGGAAGCTCACCTGTTCTTGATAATTCTCTGTACAATGAGGTCTGTGGTGAGGTCGTTGCCGCTATCGATCTGATGAAAGATGCCCCGTCTCTTGGGCTCCTGTGGGTAGGGGGAGGCCGCCGTGGGGTCATGGGCTATGGAAGGCCCCACTGCTTCCCACCCTTGCAGTAAGGGTATGCTTAAAAGGAGGAGGGTGGTAGGAAGGAGGAAGAGAAGGGAATCCCTTACTTCCCTTTCTTTCCCTCCAGTAAGGGAAGCCGTGCAGAGGGGAAATAATTCCCAGAGGAGACTTCTCTGGGAGGTGGAGCAGGGAAAGACAGAGGCACTCACCTGGTATGGGTCTGAACCATCCTTATCAGGCATGACCTCAGTCTTCCCGTGGCACACCAGGTCTACCTAAGAAGAGAAGCTGCAATGGTCAGCAGAGCTGCTCCAGGGTCCTTAGGGCGCAGGGCCCCCCCAGGGCTTACCCCAGCCCATGTGGGCGCAGAGAGACCAGGAGGACCTCTTTCTCCTTCAACTCCACATGAAGGCTCTGGCCACCTCCCACTGTCCCCAGGGCTCCAGAGTCACCGGGACAACTCACCTTGAAGTGATCGAGAAGGTTAGCTGTGACAGCGTATGGGGCTCCAATCACTACCTCAGCCACATACTGGGGAGACAAGAGCAGATGATGACCTACTTTTCCTCTACCAACCACAGCCCCAGGTTAAACGGCCCCACTTAACTTGGTTCTGAAGACCAGAAAGTCCCACACGAGCCACTTGGCAGAGCAGGGAAGGAGTGCAGATATTCAGACTATTCCATGGCTAGCTCCTCTTTTCAAAGCTATTAAAGCTAGATGGAATCTCAAGAGGTTACTCAGCACCTCCTCTTCTTTCCAACACACTAATGAAGTCCACAGGAACTAAATGACTTTTACAAGCTTTCTCAACTAGTAAGTGGTAAAGCTGGACTTGAAGACTAATCTGAAAACAAGTCCAAAGCCCCCCAACAGTCTACAAAGAGCCACTAATAAACCCAGTAAGCATTGTAGTTGGGATAGCCATTTTAAGATTCCTCTCAAACCCTCCAGAGAAGAACAGAGCTTTGTTTAGGGGCTAGGACAGAAAGAAAAAGAATGGCTGATAGGAGGCATTACTGGAATAAGATGCTGAAAGGCTTTGGGGGCAGCCAATGCACCCAAGACTTCCTGAAGGCAGAGGATGTCTACTTCCTTTGAATATTTCCCATCATAGCCCCTAAAACAGCCTCTGTAAAAGCCAGGATCAATGTAAGGAGCTGAGGTGGAAAAGGTAGGGTAGAGTTCTAGACTGCTGAAATGAAAAGTTGGAAGGCACTATAGAAATAGTCTAATACAGCTAACATTTGCAGTTAACATCTGCATCTGACAGATGAAAAAACAGAAGCTGCTGAAGAGGCTTTCCTGGCTACAAGTGAGTGCCCCTGAAGAGCAGGGGATTTGTTCGAGGGAGTGACCGTGACCCTCAGAGATGAAGTCTTTCTTTCCCCTCCAGGAACAAACACCTCCCAATGAGCCTGAGTTTGCAGATAATTTAAAGGGCAAGGGAAAAACCTCTTCTTCTAACTAGCCCCCTGAAGTACAACTTAGTCCCAGCTCACCCTGCAGGCCAGCACACTTAGCGTTCTTTCATGTACATTCATGATGGGGTAGTTCTTTCCCTTGTAGTGATTCACTTCCTGGAATCAAACAGAGGGATTAGTCAGACCCAGTGTCAATTGGCTCTTCACAGTCACTTCCTGAGGGAAGGGTCATCTCCCCCCTCCCCCTTCCCTCCCCAACTCTTGCTGGTCGTTTTTGGAAATAATGCTCTCCTGGAAGAGAGCAGCATGCATGGAGATGCAACTAAAGAGAGGTTAAGGAGGCGCAGGTTCTGGCTACTTTTATTTATTTTTTAAAAATCATCACATCATTAAGTAGTTCATACCTGGTCAAAATGTAAGCCTGCAATGATGTATGGTCGCTCTGCAAGCTGGTAAACCTTCTCCAGAAAAGCCACATGCCCAATATCTGTGCTCAGGTTAAGAGAACAACAAGAAAAGAACAGGGTATCTGTCTCCATAGGGAAAGGCCCCGGGCCTCCTTGGTGGAAGACTGGGAAGAAGAGTGATAAGTAATCCCATGAGCTTGGGGAGGAAGGGGCTCTTTTGTTCCCTTTTCCACAGTCTAGGCTAAAATGGGGTGGTTCTAGGAAACTCTGATACAGACCTTCTGCCCCCCCTTCTTCCCACAGCCTGAAAGAACCTCAGTGACAGTGACAACATAACCCTTGGGCCCTATGGTTTCCCTGCAACCTTTCCAAGGTTTGGTAATTTAATTGTTTCTAGGACAAACATCCACCCCTCTTCCCTGGGGAGCAAAGTATAGCAGCAGCGCTAGAAAGAAAGATACGGAACAGGTCAAAGGCCCCAGCCACGTAGATGATGGTGTCTCCTGGTTCTGGCTCCTTCCCAGAAGCAAACTGGATGATCTTTTGGGATGTCTGTAAAAACTGTGACACTCCAGTCCAGGGGCTGTGGCTCCTTGGGCACTGGGAAACAAGCAGGGAGACTGGTTACAAGTTTTCAGGATCACAGGCCCAGCAAGCTCACCCTGCTAGCCCGAATCCCCAGGAGCTGTAAATCCCCTCTTCCCAGCCCTTCTGAGCTTCTGGCTTCCTATGGAAGCCCTCCACCTCCTCCACCAGCAAGTCCTTGCTTCTTTTGGCAGGGAAGGTTTGTACAACAATGCAGAAAAGGCTCTGTAATCTGGGCAAGGCTGGAGAAGAGGTTGCCAGATTGACACCTCTCCATCTAGCCTGAAGATGCTGGCTGGTACTGATACTGAGGGCTGGAGGGAAGGGGAGGGAGAGGGAAGCAATGGCTTGGGATAGGGGGAAGTCTGAGAGAAACCAATAAACCATGAAAACACTTTCTTTGCCCCCGTTTCTAGGCAGGCTCACTGGGGTGATTGGGAAGAAGAGGGATGGGGGAACAGTGACACCTGATAGGAGGGGGCTATATACAAGGAATGAAACCTAGCTTTAGCTCAGGGAAGCTTTAATTTGGTAAGAAAGGACGAGCAGATGACAAAAGTCAGAAGTGTTTTCAACATGGCCACTGAGTGAAACACCAGCATCTTGGCCTCCACCAAAGGGCCCCAGATGGACAGAGAAGAAGCAGACAGCAAATCCCGACACATTCAATAGGACCCAGAGGCCACTGTCTTGTCACCTGGGAGAAGCCTTCTGGGCAAATACCTGCCCCAGCAGGTACTAGGTGAAGGGGCTACAGAGGGAGAGAGGGGCCAAACCACTGTTAGAAACTTCAAATAGTGATGGTCTCATATGGCAGTGTCTACTAACACCCAGGGACTGGCATGGTCAGGCCCAAAGAGGGAACACATGTTCCATAAAGGTCCCTAGCTCCCATCTGCCCCTCTCGGCACTTGCTGTGAGCACTATATTGAATCTAAGAACTCACTGGGAGAAATTCTGTCTGATACCATCACGCTCATGTGAGAGTCCTGATAGGAGGGCCTAGGGAATGCAAGGAAACCCAAACCAAGATGTCAGAGTGAAGTCCAATTAGGATCAATCCTGGGGGGCTGGGGGGGGGGGGGGGAAGTCTGCTGAAGAGCAGAAAACCAAAGGACAAAGGTCTAACGGGCTAGGGACTGGGTCTTTCCCTAACCTCCCCTTGTTACAGGAAGAAATATCAGCTCCCTCCATTTGTTGCTATCATGAAGCCTCTCATACATGTGAGTTCCTAGATTTTTGCCATACTGTGCACTAGATAAAGAATCCTTCCTAAAAACTCACCTTGCCAAAGCTGTCAGTATACTCCCGGTACTCTGAAGGCAATTCCTGCACAGAAAAGTGGAGTCAGGCCCCCAGGGCCAGCATGGCACCAGAATTCCAGACAGCATTCCTTTCCGTGGCCCATTGTGAGGGCTTTCCTCACTGATTTGGAGATGTCCCTGTTGAAAAGCAGGAAGCCTGCTGCTCCCTACATGCTGACCAGTCTCAGGAAAGGAGAGTGAGAGATTTATTTCTCATGGCCTACAAACATCCCAACAGTGATTAATGGAAAGAAATATCCACTCCCTTCCCAACCAGGGTCCTGGCTTTCAGGTCCCAGGGACAAGGCATAGGAAAGGCCAGGAAAGCTACTTCTCAAATTTCCAGAAGACCACTGGGTCTCTAGGCCACCACGGACTTACCCGGCTGCTATGATGGGCCTTGGTCATGAGCAGCATCCGGCCAACTAGATCAGTAGTCGAGACTCCCTGGGTACGCTTACATTCTCTGGGGGAAAGAACAGGGACAGTGTGGAAACAGGAGCAGTGCCATGCCTGAGGGCCTCTATGGCCCTCAGGTCTAAGTATCTGTCCTTGCCAGGCAGAAACACTGTGTTCTGATTTCCACTGAAAAATGGGAATACTGTGGTGCCATTTACCACGGGCTGACAAAGGCTCTACCTACTATAAGAATTGTCCCAGAAAACCCTAGGGACAGAGTGGCCAATTCTCAAGTCTTCAGTGCTCAAGCCTTCATCTTTTCCTGTCCACTCAACACCATTTAAGGCAATAACATTCAGGTCCCATTGTTGGCTAAAAAGTTAACGATTTCAACATCCTGCCTGATAGGTAGAACTGACAGTTTTCCAGGGTTCTGATTTAGATCCTTTCTTGTTGAGTGACCACTAAGTGTCTGCTTCCTGCTCTGTATCTCAACTGACCACAGTTGCTAAGAAAAAGATGAAAATTTAGGAGACAGAAATAGCATGTTATAGTACAATGGTTTCTAATCTCTGGAAATTGTTGTGTCCCTATATATAGCAACAAGTATTTTGGTTCTGATCTTTCTTTTGCTTCATGCAATCCACATGCCACTATTTTTCAAATACATATACATTTTGATGAGGTTAATAAAAATTTATTCTAAAATACTATTGAAACTACAGCAATTTTTAAAAATCATTATGTGTTTTCTTGGTCAATAATAATAATAATGTACATATCTAGCATTTTAAAGTTTTAAAAAAGATGATCTCACTTGAACTTCACAACAATTCAGTGAGGAACTGTCTCCATTTTAACAGGTAAACAACTATTACTAATATTAACCAGGCAATAAGTATATCATGCAACATTTGCTAAATTTTTGACATTGAAAAACAGTCCTTTCCAAGCTCAACCAGAGAGAAGAATTGAGAAAATACCCCTTTTTTCTCTCTTTGCTGGTGTGAGGTTTATGGGTGTGGAGCATTGCATATGTTGCCAGATACAATTGATGTGGGGTTGATTAATTTTAATTTTTTTTTTTCCTCCCCTTACTTTTTAAGCCTATATTAAAAGGGATGGTGAAACAGGGAAAGAGAAGAAAGGCCAGGGATATATTTGGAAATGAGAATTATATAAGAACAAAAGGATCAATAAAAAATAAGATTGTTAAAACAGACATTTATTCTCAAAAAGACTGAAGACCACTAATAGAGTGGATCAGTCAGCCTGGGCTCTGGTCTCTGCTTTGGGTATTTTTGGGCTAGTCCCCTGACCTCTATGAGTACTCATTTCCCTGTCTGTAAAATGAGGGACTTGGACTAAATGATTCTTTTTTTTTTTTTCTCTGAGGCAATTGGGATTAAGTGACTTGCCCAGGGTCATACAGCTAGAAAGTGTTACATGTCCAAGGCCAGATTTGAACCCAGGTCCTCCTGACTTCAGGGCTGGTGCTCTATTCACTGTGCCACCTAAGGGTTCCTGCATTAAATGGTTCTTAAGGTGAAAAAGTGTAATGGGATAGGTGGGCACTGGACTTGAAGTGGGAGGCCCTGATTTAAACTCTATCACTCACTGCCTGTGTAACCTTGGTTTTCACATGTATAAAAAGGGGAGGTCAGACAACATGACCCATCAAGTCCTTTCTGTCTCTAAATCTGTGAACCTATGATTCCCGTTCCACTAAAAAATTCCACAAATTGATGGAATGCTCTTGTTACAGTGACGCCTGCAGCACAACCTAGTGGTCACACCTAGAAAACCTGTCCACAGATCATCCCACTTAGTAGCTGGAACAAATTCTAGCCAGTAAGAGAAAAAAGAGGGCATAGCTATGCCCTTATTAGCCTCTCTCCATTGCTAGCAGTAATCAGAGAACACACTATGAAATTGTATATAAAACAATGTATGTATAGTCTATGGAAATGCCAAGGACAATTATTTCTCCCTTGAGTTATTTCAGCAAATAGATATTAAGTGCTCACTCTGCAAGGCATCTCTCTTTACAACCTTCCCACCCTCACTCACAGCCCATCCTCCACCCTAGGGCTGGACAGAGGCGCCTCACCTGTATCTCCCAGCTTTCTTCACTTCTTCATAGGTGTCCCGCCCATCTACAGTTAAGGTGATATCATCTAGGAAGTGACACACAGACACAAACACAATTAGAGTTAGCCTGCCAAGATACTTCACAATAGCCTTGGCTAGAAGCATGAGTCTCAGAATCCAAACCTTCATACTGTAAAGCTTCAGGGTCAAGGAAAATGCTTCCAGACTCCTAAGACTTCCTGGGTCTGTCTGACCAACAATTTTTCTGTAATTTAAAAAGCTGTCATCGCTGCAGAGGGCCTGCCCCCCTCCCTCTCTGCCACCTTAGGACTTCCAGGATAGGGTTGTAGCCGGGGCACTTACTGCCGTGAACACAGAAATCACAGTTGTATTTGTCCAGAGTCTCCAGGGCAGTGACGTAAGGAGCACCAGCCACAATCTCATCCACCCACTTGATGGCCTGGACCATTTTGTATCTCTCCTCCTGAGTGAAGACAGGAGGGCCCTTGTGCTTGGCAATCTCCTCTAGGTAAGGCAAAGAGGAAGAAAGGGTGAAATGATGACAAACACTAATGGTCTCCCGAAGAATCCACTCCAAGGTTTCTCATTTCCAGCCCCCATTTAACAAGCCCACCTGCTACTGTACTGCAACACCAAACATCTTAGTTCTGTGGGGTCTTGGGTTAAATTCCTAGACACAGGCAACTCTTGCAATTGGCATCTCTTGGGGAAGTGGGGAACCTCTGGGTAGAACAGCTCCTCTCTCACATTTCTGTGGCCTCTCCACCCACCCTGACCCCTACATCTGAGGAGGAAAAGGGTTTGGGACACAACCACCTCAACCCTAGTTCATCCTATTTCACTTTCCATACCTGCACTGCCTACCCAGGATTGTAATTTGTAGGGGAAAGTACGATGCCTATTTGAAGCCTCTTATATCACCTGGCTGGCTGAGAACAGCCAGTACTGCAGTTCTGAGTAATGGGATGGGAAGGCAAGAGCTAGGAGAGGATCTGGGGCACACAGCTGCTTACCATCATTGTGGACCCCTACGACAAGGTAATCTCCCATGGCCCGTGCCTGACGAAGCTGGTTTGAATGCCCATAATGTACCATGTCATAGCTGTGGAAATAAATGGAGCTATCAAACCTTGTACTTGGTTGACAGGGAGGGACAGATTTAAATTAGGGAAAAAAGAGTTCCCCTTTTTGTACCCTCTTTGGGGCAATCTCCTACAGAGCTGGGAACTACTGCAAATAAATGAAGATAAGTAGTGAGTGTGATGAAGTGTGATGAAGATTCAACAGCTTGGATACAGAAGGTTTTAGGAATCATGTCAAATCATGTGTGGTCAGAGAAACTCAAGTGTAACAAACTTATTGCCAAACTTAATACCAATATGGATTTTGGCCATGTGACTAAGTCAGGTCTATAAAGAGCTTCAGATCGATTCCCTAAAGTAGTCAGAGGCACTCTGACTCCTTTTCTTAGTTGTTAGATTTCTAAGAGGAACTATGTTATGTTATGTATAACATGTTTATTTCTAAAATTTAAACCTAAATTAATCTTGAAATACTTCTTGAGGAGGCTTGGGATCCGATCTTGGCATAAATGGAGTATACCATGCCCCTTTTTTTCTTCCCCAAGAAAGCTTATCCAGGAACTATCAGGCCTCAGCTAAGGTTCAGAATCAAGACCTAGAGCTCCAGGGAAGGCAGACTCAAAAAAAGCCAATTAAAATGTCCCCATGAAAGCAAATAGGAGAAATAAGAGTGGGGGTAGGGAGGAAAGGGGTAGAAAGGTCAGGTTAGAAGGGAAGCTGAAATAGGGTGAGCTTGGGGTGTATTAAATACACCCAGAGGAACAAAGTCCTAGTTCCCCTGCAAGCCTAGGGATTTTGAGCAGACAGAGAGCCTTTCATAAGCAAAGTAAATAGAGTCTATTACAAAGTCCATTTGACAACAGGGGCAGAGTAGCAGCCTATGTAAAGACCCACTTCTTACTTTCCCTAGCCCAATATGAGTTAATGGAACCACTGGTTTTGCTTAAATAAGAACTCTGTATTTAGAGTATGGAAGGGTATAGTACAAGAATATGAAATACTTATTTGGTTTTGTACCCAGAGTCTCTAAATTTTTATTAGATAAAAGGATTTTTTTTTCAGTCCTTTATTATTGCCATCCAGAAACCCTAGACTTACTAAAACACTGGGAAAGGTACCTATGGAAAGAAAAAATATCAATTTTCCTATAGGACAGAGCACCTATTATTTAAGTTGTTTTGACACAGCCCAGTTTGGACTCCTGGCAGTGTTCCCAGAACATACTGAGAATAAGCACTAGAATATGAATCTGGTTCTGATAATCCAGCAAAGATCAAATATGCACTAACTACCACGCTGGAATACTAACTGGGATGAAAGGCAGAATATCTGGGTTATACCTCTAGCTATCCTATTGTCAGTAGTTATCTTGTTTCAAAATCTCTAAAGAATACTCGCTTCTTTTTAACTGAGACACATAGGTGTACTGAATTACAGAAAGGAAAAAATGCAACAAAGGCACATCTCACTTTGAGCAAATACATACTAAGTGAAATTTATATAGCTTCTTATAATTTATGGAACATTTCATATAATCTCTCGTTTGATCCTCATTAAACTTATTTGAAGTTGGTGCTAAGACAAGGATTATCTTCATTTTACAGATAAAAAAACTGAGGAGAGGTTAGTAAGTGATTTTTCCAAAGTTACAAAGCTGGCAGAGTTGCAATAAAATCCAGGTCTTGATCCCAAATCTAGCACTTTTTCCACTATCCCAACAATGACTCTGCCTATGAAAATCCAGATTTGTAAAGTGATAAGGAGTGGATCAGTGTGATTTTATATCATCTGCATAGTGGAACATAGGGCCTGTATAGCATTTTAAATGGTTAAAATAACAATTTAATTCACACATTTATTTTTCAGAAACATTTCCTCAAACATACGCAGTTGCACGGTATTAAACACATTAGCAGACACAATAATCTATTATACTATCTGAATCAATGTTGTTTTATATTCTAACAAAAGCAAATAGAGCTTGGCAGAGCACTTAAGGGAAAAACAAAATGTCTGAGGGAAACATTTTGGTGCCCTGAAAAAGCTCCCCCACAACCTGAAATATTCTTAATCTCAATAAATACTAGCATGGCTGCTTTCTTCTTGCAGTCACCTGATAACAGAGTGCTCAGTGTACTCATAAAAAACTGGCAGATTTGGGGCTAAAAGCCAAGTATTCTCAACTCCCCCACTCATTTTACCATTATCTCCCTTTGGGACGGAAGTTAGCCTCCTGATCATTCCACTGAATCTGAGCAATAGTCCTAAGTGTGAGGAACGAAAATGTATGCACCTTTTGGTAATATTCAGAAACACTCAAATATTCCATCTCTCCATATCCCTATGGATGTGCGGAACAAGAGGGTCAAATTCCTCAGAACAGACACATACAATCATGTTTCTATCTACACTTTACTAACCCAAAACATTCCTTCCTTCCCAGGCAAGAAACGATCTTCTCTCTCCATTAGAATATCGGAAGAACCAGTTTGCCTGATTTTTAAGTAAAGAACTGATCCAAAAGTCCACCTAATCCTAGGAGGATTAGCTGTCCAATAAAGGAATAGCTAATCTTGAGACTGTCAATAGAAATTTAATCATGCAAGTGCCTCTCCTCTTTTTAAAAGTCCTAGGTTTTAGCTTACAGCCCAGTTTCTTTTTCTCAGTCCAACACGCCGTTTCTCCAGAATGGACGCTGCTGACTCCTTGATCTTTCCTTGGCTCTCCCCGGCTCCCGGGACTCAGAGCTCGCTTATTGAATGGCTGGCTATAGCACTGAGGTAGGAATGGGATAATACATGCAGTGAGCCTGGACTTTTTCTCGATGGGTTGAGTCCCCGGGAACTGAATGAACCCCGGCGCACATTTCTAGAAAGAGCAATCCTACGAGAACCGGACGCACGAACCGAAGGTGGTCCGGGCGCGCTTCGCTGAGGGCTTCGGGGTGCCGGGCGCCCAGGCAGTAGGAGGCCCGCCAGCCCCTCCCCGCGGAGAAGTGCGTCGTCGTCCGGCTGTCCACAACCAATCTTCCGGGCTTCCCCGGCTCCGGGACTCCGTAGGACTAGGGACTGCCACGGGACCCGGCTCAAGAACGTCGCCCGGCAGTCCCGGGGTTACAGGGCTCCGCGGCGTTTAAAGCCCTGCTGCCTCGGGCAGGACCTGCGGCACGTCTCCCCAGGGGCAGGCGGCCAGCGGCGCAGGACAAGGCGGGGCGGTCCGCAGGGCCCCGGGGCGGCGGCGGGGGGAAAGCACGGACAGAGGGAGGGGAAGAGGAGAGAAGGGAACCGGCGGGAGGAAGCTGGCACAAGTGGGCAGTCGGCCCGTCTGGGGGACGGACAGGGAGGGGACTCGGGCCGCCCCACTCTTCCCTCTACCCCACGCTCTCACCAGCCGTCGCACCAGACCCGCACGGTGCGCTTGGTCCCTGGACCGAGCTTCTTGGAGGAATCCACGGCATTGTGTCCGTTTCGGATCATGTCCCGGCGGCAGCAACGGCTCCAGCCCTTTAGTGTGCGGCACTGCGACCGTCCGACCGATTGACCACCGACACAGAGCGGCCACTGCGGGGGCTGCCACGGCTCCAGAGCCGCTGCCCCCACCCCCGCCCCTGCGCACGCGCCCACAACCGTCACGTGGAGGCTCACCCCGCCGCTCCCGGCCAATCGTGAAGCGAAGAGCTCCAGGCCTAGCCCTAGCTTCCCGCAGCGGCCGCACCCCTCGGCGTGCTGTCACTCTCATCCTTTCCACCTATGCGGCAGCAGGTTGGAGGACGCCCCATACTTCCCAGGTCCCGCCCCTAAACCCAGCCACAACTTGTACCTGGGGCCCGGAAACTCCCTTCCCAAGACTGTAAGTGCGTGGGCCCCCCAGCTCCACAGCATAAATCAATGGCTAGCACTGGGAAATCTTGCTGACGACGGCCGTTCCAATGCCCACCTGGCCTTTTATTCAATTTTCTCCACCTCTCAGAATTTTGGAGCAAGGTAGCAAGTGTTTGCCCAAGCCAACCGGGCCAGTGAAGGTGACAGAGCTAGTTGTCAGCATAGCTAGACTAAGGCCCTGACCATCTGACCATTCCAGGGCAAGCTTGCACCTTGTCAAGTCGTATCCCCTTCTCTCCTGAGCCTTACTAAAAGTACTGTTCCATTTTTAAGACTAGGAATTTGCATTCCTAGTCTAGGTCACAAAGCTGCTTACTTCACCTGATTATTTTGCTTTTTTCACATTATGCTTAGCAAGAGTCAAAGTACAGGACAGGATGTCACATGTACAGATTAAAGCAGTCTACCTAGCTAATGGAGAGTTAAAAAACAAACCCAAAACAGACACACACACACTCTCAAAATAATCAAGGTATTGCAGAGGCATTTAATCAAAAACAAAATGAAAGGATCTGCTTAGAGCTTTTAGAGAAGA
The DNA here is from genome assembly GCA_023553655.1 of Myrmecobius fasciatus. Classification (NCBI taxonomy): domain Eukaryota; kingdom Metazoa; phylum Chordata; class Mammalia; order Dasyuromorphia; family Myrmecobiidae; genus Myrmecobius; species Myrmecobius fasciatus. The sequence goes on along the minus strand of JAJPUD010013044.1, from coordinate 23,217 downwards.
CAAAGCCACCCTATTGCAGAAAAAAATATCTATAGTTAGAAACACTTTTAGTAACAAGTGGTAGAAATACAGTTCAGGACCCTAAGAGCAGTCTGGTGATCTGAGGTAAAGGCAGCTGTGTATTTCCTCATGGCCAGCCAGATGTGAAATATCACCAAGTCCTTTATCTTGCAGAAAATTGCTAAGTCTGCCACTTCCTCACTCAGGGACTAGATGAGCCAGAGATGTCATCGATAGACCCTAATTCATGATTGGGTGCAGTTTGTAGCACAGAAAGTGCTACAAAGAGTTAGGAGATAGGCTTTCAAGGGGAGAAAAGCCCCCAGATAAATTGCTAAAAATCTCAGTACAAAAATTTCATCCATTATTCCCCTTTACCAGTCAACATGGAGGTTAACTTTACCCTTCATGGTGACTTTTGACCCCTGAATACGGTTTCCTGAAGTTATTTTAAAAGTGCCAACTGTCTATTCCCCTCCAGGCATAGGGTTATACTTTTTTTCTCTTTGTGCCTTTGGTACAACCCCTGCCAAACCAGCCACCTGAGAAGGGCACTGAGCTAAGTGGAGCCACTTGCTCCTTATGATCCCTGGACTGACTCTCTTCTGCACTCTGGGGGGGCACCAATGGCTTTCGACTGTGGCTGTCTTCTTCATCAGCACGGAGGGGAGTTGCCAGAGAGAAGATGGGGTCTTGCCACCTGCCAAAAGGGAGAAAGATATATTAGAAACCATTCAAGGCAAGAATCTTACTCAGAAACACACATTAAAATATGTGGTTGAAACAGGGTCCCCCTCCAGTTACTAAATGACAAACCACAGTGTCCGAAGGAGTAACCTACTTTTGTTATTTAGAGGCAATCACTTCTTTGTCCACCTTCCTTGCCCAAAACCAAAATCTCATTAATTTACCATAATGGGAGAGAAGATGTGTCTGTAAAGTATAGATTATAAAATATATTTTAAAGAAATTAATTCATTCAAACATTAAGCACCTGATGTTAGGCAATGAAGAAGTTACTAAGTTTAGATAAGATACGGCCCCAGGCCTTCATAAAACTGACAATCTAAGACGAGTATGAAATAATTGTATTATATAGAGCATAAAAGTGCATTAGACTTGTAAAACAAAATGTCATGTGAAGTTTAAGGGTGGAAAGGATTTCAGAGTGTAAGCTCCATTTGAGTTGGGCTTTAAAGGATGGTCCTGAAGTATGTTTGTATTATAAACTGAGAGCACACATAATATTTTTGTGTTGTGTAAGATATTGTATTGATTGCAACAAGTTCCAGGTCATTAAAAGGGATCCAGAGGAAGGTTCTCAACATGCTGAACAGACCTTCAGATTATAAATTCTATTATCTACAAAAAATTTCAGCCTAATTATGAAGGGAAGAAAACAATTTAGGTGAAGAATGTCTATGGCTAAGGCTTTGATGGTATAGTTGGATGGACAGTTCATAAAGCCAATCTGTATGTTACTGAATGGTACATATTATATAATGTACTAATCAGTGTGACTGATGTATAGTATATAATCTGTACATGATGATTAGTGCATTCTGTAATAATTGCCAATTACTAATGGAATAATCACAGTATGTATTGTACTATATACTATACATATCAGTCTTACTGATTAACACACATTACTAATGAATGAGGCTCTAATGGCTAACATTACATCCAAATGTATGTCTTTTTTTTGTGTCACAAACAATTGTATTGTTAATTTGTTATTCTTTAACAATTTGTTAACTATTTGTTAAGTTGTTAATGATATTAAGCTTTAACCAAGCAAGAGATATCCAAAATTGTGAACGTTATGCCCTCCAACATGTCTCTTTCTCCTGACAAATGTAGGTAGCATTTATTAGAATTCTGAATAAGAAAATCAAGATATGTAACAATGCATTTCTGGGTTGTCAAAATACCAAGTTTTCTTATTCCCTAATGACAGAGGCCCCAAGAGCAAGAGTAAGTTGGGTATTTAGAGGCCATCAAGTTAAACAAAGGAATCTCCTCCCTGCTAACATTATCTTAATCCTTTCCCAAAGAAGGATGTGTCCTAGGGACTATCACTTCAGGTGGACCACGCTATTGTTCTGTTCTATTAGATTCTTCAAAACCCTATTGGGGTTTTCTTTACAAAAACACTGGATGGTTTGCCATTTCCTTCATTTTACAGATGAAGAAAATGAGGCAAAGGGGTTAAGTGATTTGGGAGGATCACCCAGATAGTGAATGTCTGAAGCTGGATTTGACAACTCTTCCTGACTTAGATCCAGCACTCTATCTACTGTGTCACCTAACTGACAATATCTTAAGTCTTAATGAGCATTCTTCATCCATTTGCTTTTTCCTCTGTGGACTGAACTCTTGAGTAATTATAGATTTTATTTATAGGTTCCCCTGTCTCTTGGGGATTGATACAATCAGCTCTGCTGATGATCCATACAAACATGAGCATCTAGAGTGTATTAGTTTATATGTTATTAAAAAATACATTTTATAGCCCATTTACAAATTGGTCTTCTGTTCCATTACTGTATAATAAGGTTTTGCTCTAATCAGAGGTCTCTTCTCTGTGAGAATATGAATGCAGAGCAAAATAGCAGAAAAGTGACTGCCTTACAGTGATCCAGTTGTTTATTACTTTTACTCCTCTGGTATAAGTTTAATCTGTCTTGGAAAGACACAAGAAGATGAACCATGAACTGGACTCGGAATTGACAAAGAGAAGGGACTATCCTGCCTCTAGAAAATAGTAGTTATTTGTTTGTTTTTAAAAATTTCCAAACTTCTCCTTGGATTAAAAAAAAAAATCATCCTCTGTTAATACTATATGTCTTTGAACCATGGGATATCAGTCTTCAAAGTATTAAAGCAAGAAGTTACCTAAAAGGCACTGGTGAATATGAGTAGGCTTCAGCAAGAAAAAAACTACATAATAATTAGGAAGATCTTGTCAAAGAATGTACTACTGGAAAAAGGACAAGATGGATTATAGGAAAAGGAATAACTAATGAATGGCTTGTATACTCTACTGATTCCCACATGATGTGAAGGAATCCATAGTAAGGCTGTCAAGTATGCTAGGCAGACCCAGAACTGGAATACAGAGAAAACACAGCACAGGATGAGTTTGGGATCTATACCAGTGTAGGGCCTAAAACCAATGTGATTATATATCCATTTAAGTGTTGAAGTTTATAAACTAAAAACTTAATAGATATTAATAAAATGTGTTAAATTTTAAAAGTCAATTCATATTACATAATGCCTAACATTATGACATCTTCAACAAATGTTCTTTAAACACAAAAATTTCCAGATCCAGAAATCAAAAAATCATTTATAATTGAAAATCTTTAAAAAAGCTACTGCTTTTGGAATGTCTTCCCTTTGATTAAAAAAAAATGCACAGAAATAACTCATATTTTTATGGTATAACTGGGCAATTTGAAAAAGCTGTACAGCACTACAGCCCTTCCAAAGCAACATTTATTTTTACTTCCCTAAAATAAAAATCTTATTTCTTCTAACAGAAGTATTAGTACATAAAAATTAATGAGAAGGCAAGTTATCCAAAATGTATCTAAAACTTCAAGCGAGACTTCAGTCAATTGCAACTACTCTTAGAGGCAATTTCATCAGATGCCCTTATACCTCAGCTACTCCCTTAGGTTTAAATCAGTTTACAACTTCATTAATAACCAGGGTGTAAGGAGAGAACAGGAGTTTTGCAGGGGTACATAAACAAACCAGGATAGTTTTGAAATTAACATGATGAATTTATTATATCCTTAAAAAAAGATAAGTTATTCATAGAAGAGATCTGCTGTTTTTATATGCAATTCATCTTTTCTATTCTTTGTATAAGGAAATGCTCATGTTAATCAGTATATAAATATAGAAGAAAAAATTCAGTTTACAAGAGGCAGCAACCATGTCCATCTGTACACATAAAACAAGCAAGGGACCTGAAGGGTGACTAGCTTGGGCTAGAGATCTTAGTCCTGATCACACTACTCACCTATTGTAGGGGGGGATTTCAAGACCCAATTCATCCATTAGCAGCTGCATAACATCATCACATTTCCCATGAAGTTTCAAGGCAGCCAGGTCATCTTTTGGTGTCCACTGAGAACAAAGGGGAAAAAAATGAATGCCTTAAAAAAATGCTTTTCCGAAAGTATACTGGTATTGACATCTGCTGGCTCAGACCTGACAGATGAGTGATGTATGTTGATTTCTCAGTGTGTTAAGCTTACTGTTAGATAATTATGTGGTAAAGTTGAGGTGGAGATGGAAGAAGTTACTAAAATTGAGACCCAATAGTCCTAGGTTGGGGTTATACTCTTTCAAAAATTAGAATGCTGGACTCCTTCCCCTCTTCCCCCCAATTTCTGGGTTATACCTTACTTAGCATTTGAAGCCCAACTCAAAAGCCACTTCCTTAAGTCTGATCCCAGACCCAAACCCCTGAGCTGAAAATGAGTGTTTTCTCTTTTTCTTATGTAGTTATATCCTAATTTGTGTATTTTGTGAACATTTATTTTTCATACCAGCATGTAAACTCTAAGCAAAAATTATGTTTATATTTGTATTTTTCCCTGTGCCTGGCACATATTCATAGGGCATAAAACATGTGATTTTTGAAGTAAATGGTTACAACCCTCCTCCGAACTTACCACTAATCCCATTACCATCACTCCATTTTCCTATTTTTATTCCCTATTCCCATTTCCCTAAACCTGATATATTAGGTAAGTACTTCTAGATACATAGCAATTTTCTCTAATTACCTGTAAGTTTACTATGTAGAGTTTAGGGCGACGGCTAGGAGGTTTAGTCATACACCAGAGACGTGGATACTTCTTCAGCACCTGTCAGGATCCAAAGAAACAAGACTATAGAAGGTTGAAATTTGATTGAGCCTAAATGTTTAAGGGAAAGGAATAACAAATTACTGAAATAAAATTTATTTATTACTTTTCTCATATACCTTTAAGCTGGATCCCAAACACAGAATTGTGTCTGCTTTGCTTGCTGCCTCGGTTGCTGCTTCCCAGTTCAGAGGCTGCCCCAAAATTCCCCTCTCACCAAAGTGCACAATGGTATCTCGAAGCTGTGCCCCACACTTGTGACAGGTCCGGCCTGTCTGGTGTCTGTGCAAGGCTGTGCGCTCTGTCACATCAAAAACCCTCAAGTACTCTCGGTTGGGAGTACAGGAGGTGCAGACCTGAGGATAGAGGAAGCCTGATGAGCCAGAGTTTAAAGTGCTCTCCCTCAGCACCTCCCAAGTCCCAACTACGGCTGCTCACCTCAATGTACATGTTCCCATGAAGTTCTGAAATTGCTGAGCGGGGCAACCCACTCCGTAAATGGAGTCCATCACAGTTCTGGGATACTACATGCTGCACCTTTAAGAGAAGAACATGGATGGAAAGACAGCAAGATATACTAAGGGATACCACCTCAGCTCAAAGTTGGCACAACAAAGATCTTACAACGCCAGGATATAGGGCATTATTAATCTTGCTGAAAGCCTCAGGATGGGAGGGAAGGTGCCAAACTATAAGATAGATTCCACTAAAGAAGCAGAATTGAGTACAAGCAGGATTTGGAGAAAACATCCAAGAAAAGGCTTCAGTAAGGTTTGGGGAAATTCTTTTAGTAATTCCATTAGGGCTTTGGGGGGTAACTGGAATTTCTCACCTGCAAGGTGAGCCAAAACAACGACCAATTTGCTGTTGCCTTTTAGTGTCATAAGTCGTTAGAAGCATCAGTGTGCCATCTAATTTCCCTCATAGCCACTGAAGATGCTCAACATTTTAGATTAGAAGTTAGAGGAGTTACCACAGTGCCTTAGGGGGAAGCTATTCTGACTCATTACATCTAATTTCCCTAAAGGTCCAGCAAGACTCACTCCTGGCTTTCTGCAACTAAAGTTGAACATATACACTTGAGTAAAAGTCAAAGGAGCCATTTGTAGAATTACTGTGGCTACTGAAATCCATAAGAGCTAGAGGGTGTGCTGTTAATGCTTTAAGTCTGAGTCTAAAGCTGGTGCTGGTAACCTGAAAGATATTTCTGAGAAGTAGCAAGGCCTCCTCAGAACTAGTCATTTAGAACTGGGGAGACCTACCTCACCCCACCTAGCCAGGAAACAGAGAGGTTTAAATCAGGCTGCCTGAGCCCAAACTGAAAACTAAACCTATCTAGGAGGGTTTTTCAAAGGGGAAAAATCAAGATGTTTTGGAATAATGGAGAAGAAAAAAAAAAAGTTATGCTCTGGGGGCAGCTAGGTGGCACAGTGGATAGAGGCACCAGCCCTGAAGTCAGGAGGACCCAAGTTCAAATCTGATCTCAGATACTTAACTAGCTGTGTGACCCTGGGCAAGTCACTTAACCCCAATAGCCTCAGCCAAAGAAAAGAAAAGAAAAGAAAAGTAAAGTAAAAGTTATGTCCTCTATTTCAGGGCCTGGAAAGTAGGCGTGCTAGAAATCCTGGACACTTACCAGCTTCTGCTCATGTAAGCGGGCGATGCTCATGTGGGTGAGGGTGGGCTCCGCCTCACTCAGATCAGCAGCACTGCCAGATGGAAGGGAAAAAGGGAAAGGTGAGGAGGAGCTGCCAAGTTCAGGTTCACACTACATCTGACATCCCTCCACTTCACAGGGAAGGCCTCTGTAGCCTGCCTAGGAGGTAGAACAGGGGCAGAGAATTAACTTCTGCATTATGCTTGCCTACCTAATGCTCCTCCCTTTCTGAAGCAGTGTCCACACTCCATTTGGGCCTCGATAATCTGGGATGGAAGCTGCCTACATGGCCAGGAAATACATGGAAAAAAAAGACAAGCATGAAGAAGGTGTCAACTGTAGCTACTGGCAGAACTCCAAGAATAGGCAGCAAAATGATATTGCTGCTACAATAAAGACATTATACAATTCTATATACACACAGCATTCTGAGATTAAGGATTAGTTCATGCTTGATATTTTCATCCCCAATACCTAACACATACTAGGTGCATGATAAATGCTTGTTGACCAATGTCTTCAACCAGTGAATCAAGATGACTTATGTCTTATGAATCTCCAATTGGGGGAGGACTGTGCAGTACAAATTCTTAACTGCCACATACATTTTCCTTCTTTTTTATTTCCAGGACTGCAGTAAGAATCAAATGAGATATTATTTGTAAAGCACTTGGCAATTTTCTTTTTAAGCATTATATAAATGTTAGCTATGGTTATTACTGTACCTCTAAACAGATCCTTCAGAGCTTGCCAAGATAGAAGGAAAATTTAGCTATGATGGACTACACACTTCTCAGATTGGCTAAGATGACAGGAAAAATAATGATGAACATTGGAGGGAATGTGGTAAAACTGGGATACAAATACCTTGTTGGTGGAGTTGAGAACTGATCCAACCATTCTGGAAGGCAATTTGGAACTATGCCCAAAGAGTTATCAAACTGTGCATACTCTTTGATCCAGCAGTGTCTACTGGGTTTATAGCCCAAAGAGATCTTAAAGAAGCAAAAGGAACCCACATATGCAAAAATGTTTGTGACAGCCCTTTTTGTAGTGGCAAGAAACCGGAAACTGAATGGATGCCCATCAATTGGAGAGTGGCTGAGTAAATTATGGTATATGAATGTTATGGAATATTATTGTTCTGTAAGAAATGACCAGCAAGACAATTTCAAAGAGGCCTGGAGAGACTTATATGAACTGATGCTGAGTGAAATGAGCAGAACCAGGAGATCATTATATACAGCAACAACTAGATTATACAATAATCAATTCTGATGGATGTGACTCTGTTCAACAATGAAATGATTGAGGCCAGTTCCAATGATCTTGTGAAGAAAGTTATCTACACCCAAAGAGAGGCCGGTGGGAACCAAGTGTAGATCACAACATAACATTTTCACTCTTTCTGTTGTTGTTTGCTTGCATTTTGTTTTCTAATTTTTTTTCCCTGTTTGATTTTTCTTGTGCTATTTTATAATCGTGTAAATTGTATAACTATCAAATAGATATGAACATATTGGATTCAACATATATTCTTACAATGTTTAACATTTATTGGACCATCTAGGGGAGGGAGTGGGGGAAACTGGAACACAAGGTTTTGCAAGGATTAATGTTGAAAAATTATCCATGCATGTTTTGAAAATAAAAAGCTTCAATCAAAAAAAAAAAAAAATAGAAGGAAAATTAACTAAATTTTCTGAGTTTCTAATCTATCCCAAACTACATATCTATCTTAGGGCATAAGGAAATCATCTGGCTCTTGAGCTTGATTTCATTTGATCTTTGAGGAAGCTATTCATTTGCACTATGATGCTATAGCCTGCAATAGCTAGATGGCACAGCTGGATAGAATCTATGCCGGGAATCAGGAAGTCCTGAGTTCAAATCTGGCTTTCAAATCATTAGCTGGGTGATCTTGGGCAAGTCACTTGACCTTGTTTGCCTCAGTTTCCTCATCTGTGAAATGAGCTGAAGGAAAAAATTGATAAACCACTCCAGGATCTTTGTCAAGAAAATCCCAAATGGGGTCATTAAGAGTAATACATTTTTTTTGTTTTTTTTGCATAAAAAAAAAAGAGTAATACATAACTGAAGAAAACAAAAACAAAGCCTAGACAATAATTTCTGTTACAGTAGGCAGCACTAGCTCTCCCAGAGTGGAATTTCTAAAGCAGCAATATTCAGGAATCCAGCTTCATTCAGCCCTCTAATGTGCCACTTAATCGTGCTTTTAAGCCTCTTATTACTGTATTAAATATTAATCTGACTATAGGAAACACAAGTCATGTGACTCTTCGTTATCTGTGATAACCTAAGTTGTTGATTCACAGAACTATCAGTACTAAGAGCAGCTGCAGAGATGTGGACAAGCCAGAGCATTTCAAAGGACAGTATATAAATGACAATGTGTAACAAGGTATGATTTCCAATATGACTTGTCCTCCCTATATTTTTTGCTCCTTATATAATGTCCCTTTTCCCAGTTTTAAAAACAGCAAATAATGGAAAAACTAGGATTCTTTCTCCATACTTGGGGATGCTGAAGAATGCTGATGGGTAAACTGGAAGCTGTTGTTCTTTCTATTGTATTATATGTTAGAATGTAAAAAGAGAAGCAATTCTAATGATTGGAAGATTTGGACAACTGGGTTCTGCTACTATCTGTGCTCTTCTAATGTGCCAAAGAGAGATCAGAGCATCCAAGATGGTAGCATCCACTGTGAAAAAAGACTTCATTGAGGATTTATAGACCCCTCCTTCCCCTCTTCCTAGACAAGTCATTTTAATTTCTCTGGATCTGTTTGCTTACTTATCAAATAAGGGGGATGGGAAAGTGAACTAGATGTTGTCATTTTCCTTTCCCCTAGTGCTTACTTGGCCAAGTGTTTTACAAATACTTTATTTGATTCTTACAAGAGCCCTGGAAATAGAAACAGAAGAAAATGTATCTGACAGTAACTTAGTTATGGGATTTTAGACTGTGAACTCCCTAAAAGCAGGGAGTTTTGTTTTTTGCCTTTCTTTGTATTCCCAGTACTTAGCACAGGGATAGATACCTTGTAAGAACTTAATAAATGCCAGTTAACTGACTGGTTATCTGTTTTCATTTACTAAATTCAATGCAAACATTTAAAAATCTACTATATACTAAAAACAAATTTCACATTTTCTTACTTATTGTTCTAACAATAACAAGTTGCTTTCTAACTATAACTTTTAGTTGATTTTATGGATCAGTGGATTTTATGTGAATTCCCTTAGTTGGGGGGGGGAGGAAGCTCTCACATCTAGGATAACCAGTGGTCCCCAGGGGGCACCATCCACAAACCTACTATTCTGCTCAAGTGATCCTAAGGAGATTTCCAGGGCCAGTAGTCTCAGAGCGGCTCAGAAATCAATTTAACCCTGAAGAACACAATAATGTCGCTCCTTTCCCTACCGTGCTAATCCCGGCTCCTGTGTAGATGACCAAGTATTTGGCATTTTGGACAGCTACGGCCAACTCCCTGACTTTCCTCCTTAGTTCTCCGGGGTCATCACACACCTGAGACACAAGAAAGGTGGTCAAAACCCCCCCACCCCTCCCAGAACAAAACAACGAGGACCAAGAAGCCGCAAATGATTTCCAGACTTGGGTCTGAGGGATCAGAGCCCTTTCTGTCCTTTCTAGAGCCAGACGTTTTCCTTTTTCCTTCTTTTCTTAACTGGGAGCTGACCTCTCCTTCCTTCCTCTCCCCCCGCCCCCAGTCCCCCAAAGCAGCATGCTTTCAACTTGGGGAAAAGGCTCGGCGACCCGGCAGGGGCAGTTCGGCAGAAGCCGGGGAGGGGCGGGTGCGGTCCCCGAGTTTCGGGGGTGCCTCGAGGTCATCCTTCGTCCTTGATTTGGGGGTGGCTAGGATCGGGCTGTGAGGCCAGAAGATGTCCGAAGGGTCTGCTGGGGTCCGGGGTCAGAAGGTTGGGAAGGGGAGGGAGTCGGGGTCAGGGAGCGGGGTCGAGCAAAGGCAAACCCTGCCGGAAGCGGGGCGCGCACTCGCCTCCTGCTGCCGCCTTTTCAGGCCCTCGCGGCGGCGACTCCGGCCCTGCAGCTCCTTTACCAGCTCCTCACTCTCGGCCAGCAGCCGGCACTCCTCGGCACTCCGCTCCGCCGGCGCCTTCTTCAGGATCCGGGACACCTGCGGGAGGGGTGGGGGGAGCCCGACGGCCTTAAAGGGGAGTGGGACCGAGCCGCGCGCTCCCGAGGGGACGCCCTGGGCCGTGCCCGGCCTACCTGGCGGAGCCGGTTCCGCTGCTGCTCTTCTCGCAGGATCTTGTCCCTTTCTGCCGCTTTCCGTTCAGAGCGGCTCAGGCCGCCGGCGGCCATCGCTCCCCTAGGCAACCGGCTGCTGCCACTTCCGCTCCTGAAGTGAGCGCCGCGTCTGCGCAGTTGAGCCTCCCGGCCCCGCCTCTCGCTCCTCCCCGTTCTACCAGGCGCTGCCCCTCCTTCCCCGGCACCCCACAGAAGAGGGAGCGAGGCAAAGGTCTCTTTAAAAGGCTTTTATTGATCATATACAAAATAAAGAAAACCTTATATATCACAAACATACAATATATACAGCAATAAATACCCGGGGGGCCCGGCCTCGTGCCGCCCTGCCTGGACAATAATTTAGCAATAAATACTGAGTAGGGCTGGGGGAGGAGGCACCCAGAGGTCGACCCTGGCTGCCACGTCTCCCCGACCCACACCCAGACCCCAGCCTTGCTCGCTTCAAATATGTAAAAAACCCCAAAGCAAATTCCAAGGTGGCTCGCCTTTACCTGCTCCTAAAGGCTTCGGCCCCAGGCAGAAACCTTACTCAAGGCTGCCTCCTCTTCCCCTAACCCCAACCTACTCAGGACCAAAGGCAAGGAAGCAGCAGACCCAGGCTCACCAGGACAGCCTTTACCTCGCCGCTGGAAGCGCTCAGGTTGCTGCTCTGCCCGCATTCCCATTTGGTAAAGGCTTACAAATAGGGCCGAATGAGGGGACGGAAAGAAGGGGTGACACGGTGGGGCAAAGTCCCCTCTAAATGTGCCAAAGAGGGAATCACAGCACCCAAGATGGGAAGCACCCACCGTGGGAAAAGGCTTCACTGAGGACTCATAGACCCCTCCCTTCCCTCTCCCACGTTTCCAACTAACTCAGCTTGGTCTCCTAGAGTTTTGGATGGCTATGGCTGCAGCAAAGATGGGATGGGGATTCAGATACTGACAAACACAAATGAGCACACACCCAGACACAAGCATCCAAGCAAGGGACAAGTGGAAAGCTGTCTCAGTGCATCACTCAGGCCCACCTTCCTCAGAAGGCTTCCCTCTAGACCTTTCTTTGCCGGATCTCAGCTAGGCCCTTAGTACTCCCAAGCCACTGGTAACTGACAAGAAAGGAAGAAAAACCTATAAACTATTATTCAGTGGCTTCTGGGGAGAAAAATCGTTAATGTGTCAGTTCCTTTCAACAAACCACAGTCTAAAAAAGTAACTAAAAAAATCGCAGTGCGGAAACAGTATTGCAGGCAGAGGCCTCATGCTGCACCCCAGCCTATGGAGAGAGCTTTGGCCTCCCCTGGCTGCCAGAGAAGAGCTATTTTCAACATGGTCTTACCTCCTATATAAGCAGTCTGCGGCCAGCAAAAGCCCAATGGACAAGCACTGGGAAAACTCAAGCAAATTACCAACAAACTTCCGGAATCATAAATAGTAAAAATAGCTAAACTGAAAACCAGACTGTGAAGATAGCACATTTAGAGGCAGGGAAATGGGAAGAATCTAAGACTCCAGGAGCCACCACACACCACACATATGTGTCACATTTCTACACAAATCACAACATATCCCCTGGAATAGCAGCAGCCAGTAGCCCTTGGAGTGAATCTGTTCTGGAGCCAGGGCCCCTCATTCAAGAGTGAATTTATTCTTCATCCCACAGATTAATTTAGAGGTTTGCTGTGAATCCCCTAAAGTGTTTCCAGAGGGGTTTAGAGCAGGGTTAGGAGAACAAGAGAAATACATATCATGGTATTACTTTGCAGGTGAGTTTGGAAAAATTGGCCCCAATTGAAGCCCTCGATTCCTTGTCAAGAAAATTCAGAGGAGAAGAAAAAGAAACACAACACCCTCACAGCAGAAAACTTGAACAAATGAGGACCAAGAAAACACAAAACACCCACATGTAAATAGTATCTACTCTACAGAAACCAAGGTGAAAGACAAGGAGTACCCATGAAAACAGGGTGACCCCTCAGTTCTGCCTGGGATGGGAGTAGACAAACTCCTTTTAATCTGGGAAAAACATTTTCCCAAATGCATCAAAGAAAGGAAGCATGGATATCTCAATATGTCACAACTCCAGAAACAGCAACACTAGACAAGGAGACAAGGACTCTGGTTTGGGCTTGAACATGCAGAAGAAGCCTTTTCTCCTCTTAATAGGGATTAAAAATCCACAATCTTACAGATCTCATGCCCTGGTTGTGCACACATCTTTCTCTCTGCCTTATAAGGTCCTTCCTCAGTGCCCAAGCTGAGAGGTCCAGAAAAGTATTCAGGTATAATCCTACCACAAAAGATAAAATTGGCAACTGCATTAAAAAAAAAGGGGGGGGGGGGGAGAGGTCAGTTTCTGCCCTGATCTAGTATGATATAGTGGAAGGAATGCTAGACTTAGAGTCAACAAGAACTGGGTTTAAACCCTGCCTCAGGCACTTACTAGCTATGTGACTGATGGCAAGTTATTTAACACCTCTGGGCCTCAGTTTCCTCATTTGCAAAATGGGGATGGATATGATGACCCATGAAGTTCTATCCAATTCTAAATCTCTGTGAACCGATGAGATTTTCCTCCCTTCTACCTCCAAGACAGGTCTACACTAGACCAAAAACTCTCTTTTGAGTCCTTCCTTGACCCTGCCCACAGCCATTGTGAGCTGTTCAAATAGTGTGGAAGAAAGTAGACCATTACAGGTTTTCAGAAGTTATATGGATCAAAGCTGGTGAATTTTTCCCAGGCCCAGCTTACAATGTGAAAATTTCTGAATAAACATACCCAGGAGGGATAACTCAATCCTTTTCCTCCCAGTAAGGGATGACCCCTCCCCACTCCTACCTCCACTTCAAAGAATAGTCTAGCTACATCTTTATATGGATAGAATGCTCCCAGCAAGAAGTGAGCCACCTTTCACCCTGAATCTGGTTTAAATAGCCAGTAAGGCAGGAGGCTTGGCACTTAAAAAAAACCAAAAACAAAAACCTGGTTCTTTTCTTACCCCATATACACATAGACCTGGGTCTATCTTAATCTGTAGTACTCAAACAACCCAATGGGAAGAGGCGGATGATGTCAGTATTGCCAGAACGAGGGTTAACTGCCCTCCTTTAAGGTAGGCATTTCTATAGTTGAGAAATCCAGTCACTACTCAGATCCCCCTACTCAGACTTGGCCCTTTGAACATTATCACTAACAAGAATTTGCTGAGCCAAGATAGGGGGACTGGCTACTTCTGTTGGTGGGACTAAGACAGGATATTTGGCTCGATTCTAAGAAGGAGAATTCTCTGAAAGCTGAGTGGCCAATTTCTGGAAGACATGAAGATCAAAAAAGAGGAGGAAGGATTCCGGTCAAAAAGCTGCCAAGGTGTTAGAAGATGGTGGCACGAGTTGTGGAGAGCGGATGGAAGAGGGAATCAGACAGAGCATGAAAGATTGTTTGTCACCCAGTGAGACCTCTCACCAGGCTACCCAAAGAAGGCAGAGATGAGGAAAAATGTTATTTTTCACACCTCCATACCACAGAACTGGAGGGAACATATATAATATCCCTGATGGTAGCTCACCATCACTGATGCTATTCCGGAATAAATAGGGGATAACTTCCTGCCCCAGATTCAAGTTCTGACAGATATCTGGCCACAGCTTCATGTTTAGCCCCTTTATCTGAAGTCTAGGAATAAAGTAGTGGCCAGATTGGATACCAATTACAGCTTTCATCATGTCAGGGAAATAATGAGGAAGACAAGGACAGTTAACCTATACCCCAAATTTATACCTACCACAACTCCTTGGTCCCTGAAAGTCTACTATCCCCAGATAGGGAGGAGAATGTGGAAGTTGCAAGGATGGCTGTGCAGATAGCCCCTTAAGTCACCTTTTCTGCCATGGGCCATTATAGGACATAAAGGAAAAAAGCCAAGGTATCTATTCATGAGTGATGAGAATGGTCCAGCCCTACATCTCATCAACATGATATATCCTATCCACAGTCAAAGCCCAATCCTTTCTAACTCTAGAGAGAGTTTATTTTGGCTTTTGGTGTTCTGCCAACAGAGGACTCAGGATGGATTGGGAAGAGCAGGAAGCAGAGAGACTGAGTAAGCACAGATCCTGCATCCTACATATAAGTGCTGCACTAGAAGCTCTGGACTGCCTGTGCTGGAAATCCAGAAAAAAGCAAAAGCAAAAACAAATCCAAAAAATAAAGACAGGAAAAACAGACACAAGAGTGACACCCACACATCAAAGGTCACCAGAAGCACCAGCAAGCTACCGCCGCACAAGACCTCACCAGGCACGGACGACACCACGGCCACCGGCAAAGAGACGGAAGCAGAAAGGGCAAAAGAGTAAGTCACTTTTGGTACAATTGCAAAAGAGTTATCAAAGAACGTTAGGACTCGCCTTCTGGTCGGTTTTGTGGTTAGGCTTTTTTTTTTTTTTTTTTTAAACTAAGTTTTATAAATAATGTTTGATAACTCCGTGTTTATAAAAATTAAACTCCAACAGCCACAGAGAATTGTCCAAAGAAAGGATTTACAACAAAGGATTTTCCCCCCAAGTTCCTCTCTCTTTTTTAAATTAACAAAGTTTCTAAGATACTTTTTTTTTTTTAACCTTTTCCATTTTTATGGTCAAATATGCCTCCTATTCTGTGTTTTTAAAAAGACAGTTTTATAAATACTCTGCAGCTTTTTCTTCTTTAGTCTTTAAACTTATATAATTTAATAGCTTCTTCAAAGGAACTTTTCTCTTTTAAATAAAGAACCATTTAACCACACAAATAGGTTGTGTAAACAGTGACACAGGACCCATTGCTAAGACACACTGTACACACCCTTCAAATACGCTCACAACTAGTGATTTTGGTCTTGTTCAGTGCAACATGTCAGGCACAAAAGCCATGGCTATTGGCTCATAGCCACCATATGACACCTCGTCCTTCCCCCAAGGACCTCCCATTACCTCCCACACTAACCAGGGATGCACCACTTTACTCTCCCAGGTTTACTAGGACACTTTGCACTTTCCCCATTAGAACAAGGCCTGTCTGTCCCCACAATACTGAGCTATTCAACAAACTCCTCCAGACTGAACAGTTCTCAAGATGGATCCTAGATCCTGACACTAGGGGTAGTGAGGACAGCACTGAGGTCTGGGGAGGCAACCTGGAGCTCAAGAAGGGACATATCCCATCCTCCCAAACTGGAACCTCCCCTCCTCAGAGACAAAGGCATCCTAGCACACTCTCTAGGCCAACAGGGGCACATTGGGACTCCATGTCCACATGGCCTTGGTACCCAGAGGAAGGAAGGGGGACACCCCATGTCACCGCCGCACCGACCAATCCCAATGCACAAGACACATGACGATAATGATGAAATCAAAGGGGGCTCAGCCCAGCACCCCCGGGGTGGGAGGTTGTGCTTTGCAGGGAAGAGGTGGGACAAGAGAAGGAAGAGAAGTGGGGATAGGGCTGTTGAAACTGCCTTGTGCCTAACCACCCCACATATACCTGCTGCCCGGGGGGCACGTGCACACACACACACACACACACACACACACACACACACACACACATCACTACGACCGGGCGTCCGTTTTTGACTTCACTATTGTGATGACACTGGTGGCAGCCACTTTGCCAGGGACAAGGGGTCCCATGCTGGCAGTGATGGGGCCCCGGGCTGGGGTCACGGGGCTCCGAGCCACCGTCCTTGCAAAGTTCTGCAGTGCCTCATACTTGGAGCGGAGGGCGTCCAGCTCCAGCTTCATGCTGGCATTCTCAGAGGCTAGCTTCTCTACCTCCTGCTGCAGCTCTGCCTTTTGTTTCTCCAGCTCTTCCTTCTGAGTGACCCTTTTCACTCGGCAGCTAGCAGCATAGCCTCGGTTTTTAAGTGTGCGCCGACGTTGTTTCAGCTGAATGATCTCCTCTTTTGATAGGCCCCGAAGGTGCTGGTTCAGCTCTCGTACAGACATCGTCACCAGCTCCTCATCTGTCAGGCTGGTGCCATTCTCACCTGGCTCCCTCTTCACCTAGTGAGATAATAAAAAAGGAATACTCATTTCCCACCATAAGACATAAACCACGTGCTGTTCTTCCTCACATCCTGCTCCTCACCCTTTTACCACTTACCTTCAAGGCCTTATTTCCTTTACTGGGGGTCGTCATAACCTGGGAGCCACGACAGTTACTCTCTGTAAGAAAGAATAGTTGCAGAGTTAAGGGAAGATTCTAAGACCCTTCCTTTTGCCAAAAAGAGAACAACTTAACTCTGTTCAGTTGACCCTACCAAGCCACAGTTGTTCTTCTTTTCCCTGACCCATTTAGATAGGTTTATATAGCTATGATTTCTAAGATCTCTTCCACATCTAAAAGTTCTTATGCCCACACCATAGTTTCCCCTTTATCAAACTGGCTGGGGCTACTTCCCTATAACTACTACCAGACCAGACCAGTTCCAAAACACCTGAGCCTGAGATAAAGTCACCACACCAAATCAGACCTCTGTTTAGCTGCTCAAAAAATTGTGCAGGCCCTCTGATCCTCCCCTTTGGGAACTGGGGCTGGGGCCAGGAAGGTTAGATGGGTATAGAAGGAGTAAGAGGAGACAGATCAAAGGGAAAACAAGAGAAGTGGAGGTAGAGATTAGGAGGAAAGAGACCAGAGAGGGGTCAGCCTAGAAGGAAGCTAGGAGCTTTAAAAATAACTTGGCAGCATCAGAGAGCGGCTGTTCCTAGCGAGTCATGCTGACTCAGCACATCACTTTGCTCTCCCTCACACACTTTGGCAATCCCAAAGCCCAAACAGCCAGTAAGGCCAGAGGGACCCAGACTACCTGAGTCCATATGTTTTCGAATGGAACATCAGTCAACAAAAGGCATCCTGCCTGACTGCTGAATGAAGGAATGCACACCTGAGTTCACCCCCTAAACACCTCTACTCCAGTGAAGATTGGCTACTGAAGGTGAGAAGAGGTGTCTGAACAAAATCCTGCCTTTGAGATCCTTTGTTTTAACATAGAATGAATGACCAAGTGAATGGCCCAGACCAAATTCTACTTGGTTTTCAGGGAAGTGGAAACTGAAATTTCCTTTGAAGATGTAAGTTTTGAAGAGGGTAAAGTAAGGATAATTCTTGACTCCACTAGCAAAAAGACCATAGATTCACAGCTGGCAGGGACTTCAGAAGTCATCCAGTCCTTACTTATATATGGGGAAATTGAGGCCCAGAACAGTTAAAAAAATGCTTCTGCCTCAGGTTTTCTAAGTAGCATAAACCTGGGAATGTTAAATTCTGTACTGTGCCACATTGCCTGCCAATTTTAAGCTACC
The DNA here is from genome assembly GCA_023553655.1 of Myrmecobius fasciatus. Taxonomy (NCBI): domain Eukaryota; kingdom Metazoa; phylum Chordata; class Mammalia; order Dasyuromorphia; family Myrmecobiidae; genus Myrmecobius; species Myrmecobius fasciatus. The sequence goes on along the minus strand of JAJPUD010013044.1, from coordinate 5,043 downwards.
TTCAAGTAGCTCCCTCTTTGCCCATCTGCCAGGCCTTATTTGTTCATGGGCTAATAGTCTCAGCTCCTGTGGCTTTGGATTGCAGAATCTTGAGCTTCCACTTCCCACACACAGTTTTACTGCAACCAGGGTATTTCACAAGGCCCACCTAGCACTAACCACTCAGGAGCCCTGCTTGGACACAGACTAGCCAAAGGCTAGGGTAAGAGAGTGCCATTTTGACCACCAATTACTCTCAATACTACCTGTTACACATTTATTCCTGACTCCTGCTAGGAATAAACTTTCCCCAGTGCCAAAGAACACAGCAAATAGATCACAGGAAGCAGAAGCTAACACCAAATAACCTGTCATTTGACAGCCTTTTTCAATACTAAGCCTTTTTTTCCCCCAAGAGAAGCTAGCCATTTTTATTTTTACCAACATGCCTTGATTCCCCCACTTCCTCCATAACACAAACCCCTTGTTCCTATATTGAGATTTAGATTTTTAAAAACATTTTCACATTTGTTATCTCCCTCTAGCCCTCAGAACACATCTTGGACTCATCTCCAAATCCTTAGGTCTTCCAAAATTCAAATCTTTACCTACTTTCTTCTTCCTGATCTTCACAACAAACCCCAAATCCAGTCTCTATTCAGGGGTGGTGAATGGGTCAGACTTAATAGGGCAAAGAAAGTAATGTAAGAAGGATATTCATTTCCATGAAAGTTTCTTAATTCTAAATTTTAAGATGTAATAGTCCCTACACTCAGGTCAGGGAAGCTTTTATTCTAAGGAGGAAGTTATGAATTGAAGGGACTGGATTATGGAAAGAAGTCTAAGGGGAAACAAAAAGAAAATGGAAGGGACTAGAAGACTAGGTAAGGGAAAGGCATACCATGACTAATTAGGCATTCCTTTTTACAATGAAACCACTTTGGGGTCAGAGGAGAACTATATAACTAGGTCAGGAAGAAAAGGTCCTTAGAGAAAGACATCTGGTTAAGGACACACTGCATCAAACTGACAAAGCTCCTGGATTCATAGCCAAAATCAGGCCTGCCTCAGAATTGATAGGTGTTGCAGACCAAGGTCAAAGGACAGACAGATGTGGAATCAGGACGCCTAGTCTTATACTGAATTATTTCTTTGACAGAAACATGTATAGGCTCCAAGGGAACTTTGGTCCTATAGTCAGCACTGGTCCTTTCTGAAAATGCTGACCCTCTAACTGAGGTGATCCAGGACCCACATAACTAGATGAGAACAAGGGCTCTTAGCTTCTTCCTGGCACACTACAAAGCCACAATTCCAACTTTATCTGGAGTCTGAAGAAGTACAGACTGGGCTCCATGAAAAGGAAAAACGGACCAGTTTGGAAGCTGTCCCTAGTGCTTCCCACAGAAAGAGCCAAAATCAGATACCCTTAGACAGCCTTAGTATCAAAACCCTGTTTTCCTGACCTGCTGACTGCTCAGCACAATGATGACTCTTTGAAGAAAGATCTCACTGAAAAATGCCGAGTGTGATGGCTGGGAGCTGAAAAGTGCCTCCTCAACAGATTTCACCTTAGCACAGAAGGCCTGAACTCAGCATAAGTACAGCCAATCCTCTTCTAATCAAAGGGGTGTGTGTGTGTGTGTGTGTGTGTGTGTGTCTGTACACACACACACACACACATGCTTAAGTGAACTTACAATAGTGATGGACTATACTCAAACTGTTGGTAAGTGCTCATCCTTGGTCTTTAGCCCACCCAAAACACACCCATACACAAAATGATGTCTTGATAAGGAGACTTGGCTCCCAGGGAAAAGACTAAAGGCAAAGAGGCTTAGTCTCTGGGAAGCTCTCCAAGGTCCCACTGGCATTTATGTTAAGGTAAATGGATTCCATACATAATTGGAGAAGGTTTGAGGAATACTGATGCAGAAGCCCTAAGAAACTAGGTAGGTTCCTGGATTGGAAGAAAGAGACCCAGATAGTCAATAAATGAAAAAGTCAGCATTAGGGAAGAAGCTATACTCCTAGTTATTTTCTCTGTCCTTCAAGCAATCAGGCACCGATTCCCTTTTTCATCTTTTTTCCTTGCTGGAGAGGAGCTAGACATTGGATCAGACTCACCCTTATATTCTAATAAGATCAAAAACTTCCTTTCTGAAAGGTCAGGAAGGAATGTTATATCATCAGGAACCCTTCAAGAAGGTTCATTCTGGGGTTCTGCCTCATCCCTTTCAATCAATTAGGTCGAAGTTTAACTATTGGCTACACAAAATTCATTTTGGAAAGGCCACAATTCCAAAGAGAGCCAAAATCTCAATTTCAATTTTCCTTCACACCCAGTGGGATCCTAGATGAAATGAGTTCCGGCAATTGTCAGCTGTTTGTTCATCACTTAAAGGGTCAAAGCTTTGGTCAAGATCTAATTCTCCCTTAATTTTCAAAACCATGTGACCAGTACCAATAAGTTTATGAAAACTTTGGCACCACCAGCTCACTACATTTGTACACCTACACACACACAGACACACACCTCGGTCACTCTTTATCTCTTCTATGCTATTCAATTAGTACTTCACTGGGTTCTCAGCGTTCCTGAAGGCTTTCTTCTTCTAAACCTAGGGATGTTTCTAATAAATTAGCTTACACTAAATGAGTACAATTAAAGTATTATTCCCCTAAGGATAAATGTATTTTAACAGAAGAAAACTGCCTTGAGCAGAAGTCCTAAATCTCAATCAACAGAATTTTACACACTAATGGCAACAAATTAGTATTATTTCTCTGGGGTGGGATTAGGTGGGAGAGGAGAGGAAAAAAAGATCTTTCTAGTGACCTTCTGGCCAGATACCCAGGTCAGAATGTGTATTCCCATTATCAATTCATTCAAGTCCAGAAAATATCCAAGAGCCTACAATAAAAAAAATGCTAATCCTCTAAAATACTCAGTCCTCCAAATCACTGAACACTTGGCTCTAAAGAAGTCAGCACCTTTCCCTCACCCACCTATATTACGATTCTACAAATACTGGCCAAGTCAAACTTTAGTCAGGAAATACTACCTTACACAGGCTTAAAGTTCATGGGCTCTCTATCCTTCCTGCCCCTAACCACATAATCCTTTGCTCTACCATAAATCTCTATCCTCCAAACCACCCCCTTTCTTCAATCCAGGTCTCGAGTGAAAGATTGTAGACTGAAAACTTGCCCACCCTAACCATACCCAGCCTTCCTAGCAAATCCTCTTGTTTACTTCATTTGCCATTTCCCAGAACATCCAAAGCATCGGAAAAGTAATCCTTGCGGCCAGCTTTCTCATCTTTGCTCTCCCTCAGGACCCACTAGTACCACTCTGCAACTCTTTGCTCCCTATATAATCCCCACATACACTCTCCTCTTCACAACTTCTTCCTTCAGCCTCAGTCTGACCTGCTGCACCAAGTCATGTGGACAATGTCCCCTGCTATCTTCTAGATATGTCCCTGAACTACTGAATAGTTTTAGAAAGTGTCCTTGACCTGGAACTAGTTGTGGCAACTAAAAAAAAAAAAACCTGGTAAGGCTGTCCCCCAATTATCTGTGGGGTTGGAGAGAATAAAGTCAAAGCGCTAGAATCGGATCTATTGCTCTGTGAGGGAACTTCTAAAGCGACACATTCCAACCTTCCTCATTCTGCCCAGGAGATTGCCTCAACCTTCTCAGCAGAATTTAGGGGTCGGACTAGGTGATCTCGTAAGATTCTTTCCAGCTCTAGCATTTCTTCCATGCCAACTAAGACTCAAAGATCCTGGTCCACAACAACAGCTGTCTCTCCACCAAGTTTGCTTTTTTCCCTCCAAATTTCACCAGAGTGGGCTGTCACCTTCTCCTTCAAATCCCTTCAGGCATAATGAGGATGAGCCTCCAGTGACCTCATGCTGATGAGTCAGCAAGTCTTTGCTCCGAGCTCTGGCATCAGCTTTGCTAAGGGAAGCATGCTAGGGCTTGGGCAGGGTGGTCTTCACATTCCCTTGCTTCCTCCCCACCCACCCAGTCCTTTCCTCCAGTCTTCTTAACAGGCCCCAGCACATGGGAAGATGCTGACACAGACACCTGATGAATCAGCAGCTTTGTTCGGTCAAAGCTCTCCGCAGCTACACTGTGCTATGGCCTTCCCCATCAACCTGCTTGCAACTCACACCCCACGGCCCACCAGAGTCGCCGGAGGGCATCCCTATCGAACGGCACCTCCGGCATTTGCTCTCCTACATTAACACTCCCAAACAGGGCGTAAGTGGGTCCGCATGCCCCGCTCGCCTTAGAACTGTGCAAACAGGTCTCATTCCGCCCCCCAATATCGTGAACCTCCGCGACCCCAAACACGGTTCCAAGAGGAAACCGAGGCACAGAGGCCGGGCTCCGTTGGCCGGCGCGGCTAAGCTGGACATAATGCTCAGAAGCACTGCTCTGCTCCCACCCCCGGTACCCCGAGGGCGGCTCCCGGGCCACTCCGCCTAGCTCCACCCCGGCGGCCGGGCCGGAGTGCCCCGGCCACTTCCCCAGCCGCCCAGCCCGCCAGCAGCCTCGGGCCCGGGCCCGCCCTCCAACCAGCGCGGTACTCACCACACAGCGGGGCCGAGGCCCGGACTGGGCGGGTGGGGGGCTGGGGAGG